>JAHZMZ010004875.1:0-12575 GCA_027743805.1 Lepidocyrtoides sp. E14
TAAGTGACTTCGTCACTTAATAATGACTTTCCATTCGTATTACCTATGGAACTCACATGCTACATGTAAACGGTTGGAATGTAATTGAACGGAAAATTGAATTGAAAACTACAGTGGTACAGCATGTGCCACATCAAAATGAAAATGGGAGCTACTTTTCCGTCCCAAGATGAAGTTGGATTTTCAACGATGACTTATCATCATTACTCGTTGCCCTATGTATGCGTGTGCATAGGCATTTCATACAAATATGTAGTACTCCTGTTTTAATGGCGTTCCATCTAGCCCTGTCGTAAGTTTTTTTTAAAATCAGCCACTCGAGAAAATAATGTACCCAAATGCTACTGTAGAAGCAGAAGCACTGCGTAATGTTAGCTGGCTTGCTGCTATTAGTGGATAAATAGGTTGATAATAGCATTTAAAACGTTGTGTTGCGACGCTTCATAATCAAGTTGCGCCATTACGTACAAATTAGGCATGTATGTACATCTACTTAGGTATGCATACGCCTGCAAGCTATTTCTTTAAAAAGCAAAGTAAAGTTTATAGGCATGACATGGAAAAGCTCGCGTTCAGTAAGAGAATCTAAATTTTAGATTCTAAAAGCATTTATACATAGCCAAGTTCATACACACTAGTACTCACTACTCAGAACAGTAAGTACTCAGAAGTTCTGAGTCAGAACATGGACAGAGCAATGGAGAGAGCTATCAAAATGATTATATGGGGGATAGCAATAGGAGTGGTAATGGTGTAATAGTTAGATAGAATGCTACCAATAAAACACTATATACGACAAAGCTTTCTTGCCAGGTAAGGCATAACCTTAAAGAAGCCAAAATCCAATTTTCCTGTCTTGTGTCGTTTATTTTACCTTGGAAAAGGCTCCATCTCCATTTTTTGTGCTGTTGTGCTGCATGTGATGTGAAGCTTGCCGTTTTGCTACGTCTCGGCAACATTTTTTTATACTTTTGTTGTACATTTGGTAACGTAAAGGTTTACTTTTGACGGGTTTCACGGACGAATAATTAATAGAAAAGGAGTCATCAATAGTGAATAGCTGCTTAGTTACTGGAGTTAACTCGGCATCCTTTGTATGCTAATATATCCGGGTATTATGGAGCATGCATCAGATTACTTATCCCATTATAATTTTAGTATTGTTCTTGTTATATTCCAAGTTCCAGGACCAGGGATCTTTATTTAAGATTTCGGTTGTTTAAGTAATATTTAACTGATAATACCCTCAAATAATTAAATAATTTATTTCAAGTAATGCAGAAGATGAATGCACAAGAGCCAAACATTAAAGTTCATATAATTAATTTATATATACACTTATTAACTAATTGAAAACAAAATCTCTAAAACAAGTTCTTGGCACGTGAAATATAATCATTCAAAAAATTCTTACACTTAAAATAGTTTCAAATATCTAAAATCCAAGTTTATTTGGAAATTAAGCGGTTTATACGCACACTTATGTAATTTAAAAATAAATTAAGTTCTAGAAAGACAAACCGTTGGAACAAGTAGTGACTAGTCCGCCGAAAATCGATCTATCAGACGTGACATTACATTTTACTGCATTTAAAAATGTTCATTTGACATAGCTGTGGGCAATAATATAGCAGTACGCTTCATAGAAAGGTCTACATTTTAGAAGACAATGATGAAAATAGGCATAGTATAATGATAAAAATACATTTCAGAATATAGTTAATGAAATAATCACACTGTTTATGAATAAATAGTAAATACTTCCCTTTTTGACTTTTATTTAAATAAAAATAATAAATGATGCCATACTTAAGTTTTACTTTAAATAATACATAATATAATAAAAAATTATTTCATTATTGAAGAGTCAGAAAATTAATAATATGTAATTATTTCTAAATAAAGATCCCTGTCATGGACAGTAGAAAAATATTTGGTGAAAAAGTAGCTTTTATCATTGGAAAATGAGCAATCGGTTGTTACGACATTACAGATAAAAGAATGGGTCACTTTTTATTGCTTTTCGTAGATTTTCCCTCCTAATGAACTGTTTAGTATCCTTACACAGATTTCTTAATGATACTTGGAAATGCAATGGATATTGAGAGAAAGTCAGAAAGTATAATCCGATCCGACGAAAGCTATCCGCAGACACTATATAAACCAACAAGTACTATATAACAGCTTTCCAAAGCAGAGCTGGAGCTCTCTCTGCTCATCACTTAATTACAAAGCGCTGTAAAAGAACGACTCATCGTTTTCAAGTATTTTTTATTTGTGATAGAAGCATATGCACAAAGTGGATAACCCTTGAATCGAGTTATCCTTGCATAAATTAACCGGAAATGGAAGATTGAAGAAAAAATAACACTGGAGACAAAATAGCAAACTGAGTTTCATAAACCAGCAAAACCTTTGCGTAAGAGTGCAAGTGAAAAGCGTGGTATTGCTAGAATTGTCCCAGTCGTCCTGTATACCAACGTTGACTCTTTTTTATTATGCTACGTTCTGCATTTGCTTTTCGCTAGGTCGCCTGCACAGAATATATTGCCCTTGACCTAAAATACCGGTGAGGTATACCAAATTCAAAGTAAAATCTGCTTGTCTATATCAAAATAATAAATTTTATCTCTAACTCTTTTGATCACAAGTTACCAAAATCAAACGAAAATTGTACGCGACGGCGCTCTTTATGCGTATTTTTTATTTTGTAAATATTCTTTGTGACGAATTTGAAAATTGACATAATGTGCAGGTCGTAAATACTTAAAGTCAGTTCCAGAATTTTATTGTATAGAGGTAGCCCGGCATAAGAATAAAAGACTGGCTGTGCACAAGAAGTGAAAGCACACATCACATCACGTTTTGTTTCATTGCTATCTTATGTCCGTCCGTATGTATAAAATGGGAACAACCGGAAGTTAATTAGTGGTCACTTTCTCTGTCCTGAAATGAAGGAAGTTCTACCAAAATTGACTTTTACCTGACTTAAACATTGTATCTACAATGCGAATGGTATAGGATGTACACTCTAGGTTCTAATGACATCATTTTAATTAAACCTGCTTACCAATTGACTCGACGAAAATCAAGTGCGAAGTTGACGCAATAGTCAATAACCGCAACTCGCTCTTTCCAGCATTCACATTTGTAAAGGGCATTTGAACAGAGAATTGCTAGAGTGGAATAATTCGTTAATTTGGCAATAATCTGCATGGGCTGAACATTATCAAAATGTTTTTTTTTCAACTGCGGTCCAGAGAAATGCAGGTTGATAAACCTTTGTCCATACGGTTGTATATTTGTGACCATACATTAGGATTAAAGGCCATGTCCAAATGGACTTTTGTGGGCCCTATGGTTGAAATCATGTAATAGTCATTCTCAAGTTATTCTACATTTATATGCAATTCCATCAGCATATAAATCATCAACAACATCAGCATACATATATTCTTTGTGTAGGTAAACCTGTATATTTATCATTATTTTAGAGTGCCAAATACTTGATGACCCGTTCACACGTCATTTGGGTGATGACTAAATAAGAAACCAAATAGTAAATATTTGTGCGTGGTCTGATGTAGCTCAAAACGTGTACGGAAAATAACTTGTGCAAATTTTGTTTTGATCTTCGCCAACTGGCTGTTTACAAAACATTGTGTTAGAACATGCTACTGAAAATAAATTTTCAATCAATCGCGAATCTAATCTCATAATAGAGCTATAATAAGCATGCAGGTACTTACATAATGTGTAAGTAGGTATGCATTTTTATGTACCTTTTAAATTGTAATGGCGACCAACCCAGAGACGCAATTACAAAATGTAGTTCATAGTCCATAATCCATAAATATGATTATACTGATTATTAACTGGTAAGTGGAACCTGTATATTTTCATGAATACCAGTAAGTACCTTACATACACTCTACTTACGCAACACAGTTCAGGATAAGCATGCATACTATAACATTTCAAACACCAATTCCATTAATTCATATTCAATCTATGAGTTTATATGTAAGATGTGGCCTTCTAACCTGCAACTTGTGACACATGTACATAGATGACAGTTTCAACAACAAACTCAAATAAAACTGTCCCCCGTTACCTGCTTACCTGCTTAAAAATCAAACTCTTTCAAACTTCATAGACTGGACCATTTATTTTTACTCCATTTTGGAAAAGACTCTTGAATTTGAATCCGACGGGAATAAAAAGAAGTGTCAAACTAGCCTACAATGTTTTTGTTTTCTTGTAACAGATAAATAACTTTTACATATAAACTTTTCGAACATCGCAAAAATTGGAATGCATACTTTTCATCAAAAAATGGTAAACCTGACGTACTTAGAGGAGCGTTTTGCAGAAAATCTCGACAGTGTACTTTCACCTTCCATCTCGTACAGAAATTTGAAAGCTTTCTTGATCCCTCCACCGGATTATATTGTAAGGTATGTGGTTTTTCTTGCCACTTGTCTTACAACTCAGCTCAGTCGCTCCATGTTCAGCTGTCATTCTTGCCACATTTACTGTCGTTAAGTACAAGTAATAGGAAATCCTTGTGGACCTCTGTTAGCTAAACTAGGACACAGACTTTCACCTTGTATTGCGGTGACACACAGTTGTCAATAAAGTAACTTTTCTTTGTCTTACGCTATCCACTTACGACTTTTGCCATTCAAACTGTTGCAACTCCTTAAGAGGATTTACGGCTTTATAATTTATGCAGTGCAAATGGTCAACGAAATACAAGGATGAAGGATGGCATCTGGGACTTTTTAAAGAGTTGGCATTCCATTGAGCATCCATATATTCCTGTTTACATAATTACATTTTTATTCCACATAAATAAGTAAGGAGGAAGGAGGATACACAATAGAACTTACACACACGGGGAAGTTAAAGAAATTTTGCCTTTTTCATTTCCTTAATAAGCTTTTCAAGGAAGTTGACTAGTCAAAAATACATACTACTAGGCAGCACAATAGTTAGTGTTAAAAACCCCTTTTGTGAAAATAAATTTGGTATCCAAAAGACTAACACCGAATATTTTTGCTTTGCTAAGTGTGTGCACATTTTAAAAGTATTACATATTATTTTGAATAGGCAGTTACATAACTCGCTACTTTGATATTCAAATCATTTTTTTATTCTCAGTTTACCTGGAATTTGGGGTTATTTACCGTCGCATGTGCGATCACATAAATTTAAATGCTAAGTAGGTTTTATCTAAAAATATGATATCAAGGCGAAAAAATCACTGGAATCATCTTTCAAGAGAAATTCTTTCGTCGTCATAATATATGAACCATTTTTCTCCAACTGGATTCTCCAAAGTTGTCAAATAATTTTATACACATTTTCTGAATAGCAAAAGTACGCATGTAAGAAAATTCCTTTCTTGTAAGGCAAAAATTTTCTGCAAGCAAAAGCTTCAGTTGAGTACTCATAATCAGTTAGTCAAATTATTTGCGTATGTAGAAGCACATACAAGAGTTGATTCCTTCATGTATCAATCTTTCTATCTTCTGAACTTGAGCATTGCAATATAATATGCTATCTCTCTCTTTTGTTTTTTTCACTCCATGCATGCGAAAACTTACTTAGATATTCGCAAAAATCATATTCATGTTACATCAAATAGTAAGAGCAATGCAATTCAGTTGGTTGTTCATGTTTAGTCAGAGAAGTAGTTGGTGGTAAACAGCGAAATAAATTTCCCTAGCAAGGAAAGGTGGTAGTAAAGCAGCACTATTATAGTAGTCCAAGCTTGTAGTTACAAAACTGAACAGAAAAATCGGGACAGATTGTGCTAGCTATAACATGCCTATATTATTATTATCATCATCATCATCAGAAACAACAAAGGCCACCACTAACAATTTCCCATTTCCCATTCTGCTCTGATCAGGATACTGACTCCGTGTTCCTTTACCTGCTCACCATTCTTGGCAAGCTGAACAGTCGACACGAAGAAGTCATAGGAGAAAGTCTCTTTGCAAATATTACTCCGTTGCTTCTGTTGCTTCAAAGCAAACACAAGCTTCCCATGTTCTTACTGGGTTTGAGGAAAGTAGTGTTTTAGTTAGTAGAAGGTGGAAGGAAGTAGTGATCAACTCTACATAATATTTTTTTATACATTGATAGCAAATGAAGAAATTTTAAAAATTTGATTTGGGCAATATCAAGTAAATCTTGTATATTAGGACAGGATCCTTTTTTTTAAAAAAAAAAGTAAAGTACCTATAGGCATGTTGTTGTAATAATGGAAAGAAGTAATTTAAAGCTGTGCAACAAGACATTTCAATGATAATACTCAACGAAGCGGCTATTTGGTTTTTGCAGTAGACTCACATTTCTCCATTGTACCTGTTTTCTCTTTCAGTTGAGGCATTCTTAATAACCATTATAATTACTGATAATTATTAGGCATCCGTGTGTAAATATGTACTATTTTTATTTTGTGCGTAATAGTAGTACACATTCAATATTACTTTCAGAGGCAACACTTATGCCCACTATTATTAGGACGACGACGAGTAGAGCCAGAGAAAATTAAAAGTTATTGTTTGAGTAGGTTATTGTTAGAAGTGAGTCAAATTTGTTTTCCTCATGCTAGTAGAATGAAGAAAGCTGGAAATTCGACATTTATTGTTTAATAATTTATCAGTGCTGTACTGTCTTAATAGCAGAAAGTACTTAATTTTTGGTAGTCATTTTCAGCTTTAAAGCTTCTTGATAAAAAAAGGTGAAAGGAAGGTAACGACAACGTGTGTGAACACAGAGTGCTTTCATGCATACCACGTGCTATTGATGTTTTGTGAGAGATGAAAACTGACAGGAAGTTGTTCGTAAATACAGTCATACAACAATGCTACCTTAGTACATGAAAGGGATTTACTGAAAGTCAAGTATTCAAGTACTACGTCATTAAATTTTACTCTGGGAAGTTGAATTTTTTATTGTAGTATAAATAATTATCTGTGTACGTTTTTTGGGTTCTCTCATTGCCCCGCAGCCAATAGCTAGGCTTGAACTGGACAAATGTGTTTGAGCTAATAATACATATTATGTAGGTTTTTAAAGGTTTTTACTAGTAATTTGACTTGGTAACCAGTCCGTAATCATTCAAATAAAACAGAAAAACTGGAAACTCTTAAGGGTCCATATTTAGAAGGGTTTCGCGTGGCGAGAATTTCTGGACAAGTTGGTATAGTTAAAGTGACAGTTCTTCTTAAGCAGGTTTGACTGAGTCGTTGCTGTGCTGAGACTGATGTGGAAAATAAAACTTGACTATTTGTTTAAGTGCTGGAAAGAAAATATCATATGTATTTTTCTTTGTTCTTCTTTTTAAAAAAATGCTCGCTGCTGAAACATGAGTTGACTTAATAATGACGTATGTTGCAATGCCGCGTCCAGCATCTATTAGCTATGCATCTGCAATTACTGTCGTCAATGCTATGAAAAACCCACTAACTCAACTACTCGACTTTACCTTTGCAATTACCTGAGTTTATCCGCTATAATTGAATAGAATGATGAACATAAGCGCTCAGGAGCTAGCTCCTTTCGTTATTCAAGCACACAATAATCATAGTCACAGTCACACTTCTTCCGAATGTTTATATAACCACGCCGTTGGCGGTGTTCAAAACGCACAAACACATCATCTCCTTCATCATGTCGTGGGAAGTGGCTACACATCTGCACAAACTGGAGTGTCAGATGATTTGTCGTTTTATAATGACTCCTCCAGTCATCCAATCTCGACGGTTACGCAGTTGACTGGCTACGAGTAAGTTTGGAATTTACATAATCTTTTTACTACATATTTCATAAATATACTAATATCCTATAAAAGTATACAAAACTTATAGTAGATTATTCAAAGAGTAACTCATGATTTCCATAACGAAAAATCGGTTTTTCGATGTTGCAATAATTTAAATACCCGATTCTACTCCTTATATCTTCCCTATGCAACCATCACAATAATAGCGAGTTGCGTAAGATGTGTATGTCTATATCACTGTAATTGTAATCTAATACTACTTGAAGCTTTTGAAGGCAAAACGAATGTGGATATTGCATATCGTCATATCAGAGACATGTAATGCAAGTAAGAAAAACAAAATCAAAAAGTCAAACTCACAGTTCATCAAAAATTTGATGCACTCATTCAAGAATGGATATTACGTTAGTATCATTTATCATACATGTAAACATGTAGATAATATAGGTATGTGTTTTGCCTCAATTTATCGTTGATGGCTGTAAATGCGTGCTGGACTATAATATAATGGATTATCAATACAAGTGGCTGGCCTATTTCATGTCAAACTTATTATGTACACTTGGAAAGTGAATTCGGAACATGAAACGAGGCAACAAACGAAAAATCTTAGACATGTAACTACATACGTATGTAGCTCGATAAAAGATGAAGCATTAAGTAGTAAGTACTGAATACCAAGTATGCATACAAATGTGCGTAAATTATTAATACCCAGGCAGTTTCATTTTGTGAAATTATGTGTAAATAAAACAATCACGACATAAAAACTGACTATGAGTTAACCTAAAACATATTATACTATGTAAAACCATTACAACGGCCACGTCATATTTTGTATGATTTTCAAATTCATCAAATCTGAATCCTGTTTCCAATGGTTATCGGTAACCGTTATAGTACTCCTCAGTGAAACCCATTTAAAGAATAGTGACGCGACATAGATTGCAAAGAGACTAAGCTCTAGACTTTTTACGGACAGACATGCAATGCAAAACAAGTACCATTCTTTTTCAGCCACACGTTGATTATGATAATCAATTGTAAGTATACTGTCCAAACATGCAACCTAAACAACACAATGAAAAACAATCAGTTAGACCACCAGCGAGTTTCTTTGATTGACAACTTAGTGGTTATCCTAATGGAACCTTCAGCAAGTCCTAATATGCAACAAAACTACCTACTTTATATGCAGGATTAATAGGCATTAACCATGTTCCAACCTTTTGACCTTTACTTTTAAGTAATTCGTCTGTTAGTACGAGCAGCAATAGATTTCTGTTTATTTTGTAAGTCGCACAATTCCGTTGAACAATTTAAATGAAACAACAAATGAACTTGAATAAAAGTATATCATTTGCTTCCTGTCAGGTGTCCAAGTTTTATCATTCTCTTTATATTTTTCTTAATAGTCTAGTTTCACTTGCGGTATGCAATGTCTTACACAATTTCTAACGCTGAGTTTACGTGAGAACAAAATCTGCAGTCGCTGATCTGTTACATTTTTATCCAAATTTTTGTAAGTCATACATGTGTCCTGTCATGCACGTACTTTTATTTTGCTTCTATAATACCTACGCGAGTTCAGTAACTTTGAACATTTAAAATTACCAAAGTTTGCTTTGTTTCATGCCACACTTTCATAAAAAAAATATGTGTTTAATTTGCATGTGATATTCATTCGTTTTTTAAGAAGGAAGATGTATTTGCATTTTAAAATGGATTAAATAGATACTTATCGTTGACAAGTTCGAAAAGGAAAACAACACTGAATTTTAAATTAATCTCACTTGCTGCTAGCGTTACATTTTTGTTACAGTTGCTTGTGTAGCTTGTAGCGTACAAAGGTTTTCACGAGATATATACACATACATAAGTGCACTGCAAGTCTTCAAAGAAGCACCGGAAAAATAACAATATCGAATATTAAAATATTTAAATTACTACAATCATGTAACACTATGCAAGCGCAATTAGCAATTTAAATTCCTTCCTGTCAGTCAGCCATGAGATTGTCATCTTTTCAACGAGCTAGGGTCAAGTTACCAGGGATGTTTGATTGTGGTCTCCATTTCCATAAAAAACAACCCTATTAGGCCTTTCGACTTTTCATACGTAAAACCTCTATTCGTTGTTTGGATGCTGTACTGCGTAACTTTATCTGAACTCTCAACACTCGACAGTAATGTACCAGACTCCAGTGGACTTTTCCAGAGACTTGCGTTTGCGTTACTTCTCAAATGAGACTTACAATCCATTCACTCTGTTGGTAATGGTGTTTAACCTACATAAACAAGGATGAAAATACTGTTTTAGGCTATAATAGGAAGAAATTGATACTCTGATAATGATTTGTAAGAGAATAGCGTGCTTCCATATATAAGTCTAGGTGGAAATTATGGATACATCTGAAATGTCGGTGTTGTTTTATCCTTCCTGATATCTATCAGCAGCAGTGCATAACAATATGTAGGCAGTTAATATTTATTCTTGATAATAAAAAACCACACGGGATGTGTGAGCATATATAATACGTATATGTATGTATGTAGGTAGGTAGGAGGCAGCCATATCTGCATCGCATTGCATTCTTCTTATCGTTATGGGGTGAATTGAAACATTTGTTTTTTTCCTGTTGAATAACTCATGCTGCGTGTAGTAAAGGTCATTGTAAGTCTTCTCAGACAGCAACAACAGCTTAACTTGTACTTTAATTGTGCTGACGACGGTGACTTGGAAAGGTAGCAGTTTAGCCTTCAGTGAAGTTTTCAATATCACTTGTATTTCTCCCTAGCCTACTTATTGACTATAATTTGTAATCTTTTTTCATATGTGCCACATACTGCGAAAATAGACTATTGGAGAACACGGACTTGTGACTAATACTATGGAAATCTGTTATAGTTTATAGGTGTAAGAAAATTTACGGGTGAATAGAAAAGTTTGTTATCACTGAGGACTCCTTGAGTGTTGGCAATTTCACAGAGGAAGTTATACATATTATGGTTGTATTGTTTTCTACGAAATGTGAATACATTGAACAACATTACCTAAGTATATGAATATTATCAGCAAATTACTCAGAGGAAAATATAGTTTTTTTGCACGTCGGAAATTCACAAGTTATGGGGATTCAGCAAGCAAATTACGTTAGTGGAAAGTCAAGATTTAGTTTGCTGAAATGGGCTTTTCATGAAGAAACAATAAGCATGCCTATTAAAATAAGATAGGTTGCTAAAATTGTAAATGTCTATTAAAGGACTGCATATAAGCACCTTTTATAAATGGTGAACAATTCACTGCGAAGGTGAACTTGGTGAACTAGATAGTGTCAAAGTGTTAAAATGAAAAAGATAACATACTCACACGCATGGTTTTATTATTATCAATATATGCTTTTTGTTTTCGTCTCTGCTTATTATGAAAAAAATGCCAGGTTATTTGGTATTTCTTAATTGGATTGAATTTTGTAAGGTTGCACTGGGAACCATCCTCATAATTATATCAGTGGAATCATTGCTTTATAACTGAAACTTTGTTATATCACGCTACAATCTTCTGCTAGTTGCTCTGCTGATGTTCAACTAGCATGATTAAAGCAACAAAAATGTTTGTCATTGGTTAATTTTAAGTTGATTCGTCAAAGTATTGTTAAATTAATGTCACAATTTTTTGTCATAAGGTGTCAACCGTTGAAGTAAGAACAGTGAAATTGATATTATTAGTGATGTCATTCAGAAACTAATCTGTGCAGTGAGCAATCGAACAACATGCATGCACAGTATTTATGAATATAAATCTATACCATTAAACATACCTACTATCCTTATGATATTCTGCATTATGCCTTAACATCGGACAATATTTGACAGTACCCTGGAAACATCTGACAGTACCTGGGCGAGTAATATTTGGTAACACTCTAAATTTTCTATCATAAACGGATGTATTACACAATAGTTGATAGTTGATACTCATTGTATCACATATTTATTATACTACAAATTGTATGGCGTTGCAATGATTTTCAATGGCCTATGACCTCCACCTTCAAACCGCACCAAGCTATGATGATAAAGAATTTATTGCAAAAAAAAAAAATCCGAAAAAGTGCTACCATGTGCATTTGGCAGCTAGAGCGCGAACTAACGAACAGACAGACATACTGGGCAAAATCACATGTCGTTTGCATGCAAAGTAAAAACGACGATGTTGAACTCCTACATTTTCGTACTTGCCTTCACTGGCATTCTTTGCAGCATGTGTACACTCATATTAATAAGCACTCCTATGAGTAGGTGCTGATTTGTTGGAAGACCTTGTTTTGCTCTGTAAGTGGAAAAATTGGAACAACATCCATTTCGTTTAACAAGATATACATGGAAGCATCTATGAAATTCGATAGTACAAGTACAATGTGATTTTGTGAAAATTTCTGATGATAACAATATTTAACAATTTTATTTTAAGGCGAAGGACAATATATTGGGTGATTTATAAACATTATATTAATACTTGGCTTATTTTCTAGAAATTTCTAATGATGTGTTCCATTTTTAAAAAGAAAAATGTGTTCACATATAGCAGGCACTCTTACGTATTACCTCATCACATTATATTTATTTTTACATGGAAAAAAGTTATCAACAATAATTATAGCTGGCGGACTGTAATTATTTTATTGAGATAGATTTCTCACAGTACCTATCATAGTTCCTTATGCTGACACATTCTCCTTTCAAATACCTACGTAAGCATGTATCCCCATCAGCAC
>JAHZMZ010004876.1:0-16128 GCA_027743805.1 Lepidocyrtoides sp. E14
TGAGGGAGACTCACTAAACTTGTGTGATACAAACTTATATCAACAAACAACAGCAGATGATATGATAATATTATAAGCCATTGTGTTGTGTAGTGGAAATTTTGTACGTTAAACATCACCAACCAACCCCGATTGGAGGAACTCACAAGGAAATTCAGTGTTTTCACTTACCACTACCACCATGTACCACCGCCGTTACCGTTTACGACCTGAACCGACGCGCCCTCAATTTAAGTTCAAATCGTTCAATACAAATCCGACGCTCCAGTAAAAACGGTCACTCGCCAGGACGCTGCTCCTGTTCATACAAGTTCACTTCAATTCTGTCCGTTAGGAATTCGCGTTTTTCTACAACTGACACTGACAACCGCCTTCGTATTCAACAAGACCAGATCTGAAAGAGGTAAGTAGATGAAGTTTTGTCAGTTACGAATTCTCAAGCTCTCTCACAAAAAGCATGACTGTTGACTGTGACTGTGGACTTGTAACCATGTAACCTATTATTAGCATCTTGCGTTCCCTCTTCTTTCTCTTACCTCACTAGCACTGGCAGTGCTACAGGCACAGGACGGAAAAGACAGAAGAGTTCTTAGTTCTTGTGTTTGTTATCGGTAGCAGATTTTACCGGTCAAAATTTCCCGTTTCCCTAACTCCTTTTTCCACCAATACAGAGATATCCTATTGGTTCATGGGCAGGGACTTTTTGTGAAAGCAGCCAACCAAATCATTTTGCTTTTTCAATGCATGAACACAACACAATGTGAAGTCAATACGAATCGTATGATACAATTAACGGTATGTAGTATGTACTAAGCCATTCTATCATTTTTATGCGTTGTTGCTGCCGTCGCTTGCCATTTGCCAATTGTCAATAATATTGTCATGATATGGAGATCGATCATTGACCCACTGAACATTTACTGTGGTTCGCTTGGTTTGGTTATGTTCACTGTTCACTAATATTGGACTGGTAAAAGGGCTAAATGAATCAGAAGGGGCGAATTGAATTAATTTCGAGGTTGAAATAGTTGAAATTGATTGAAGCATCTAATCTTGTTCTGCAGGAAGAAGGGTTATTAAATTATGATTGTTGCAGACCTTTGTTAGAGCTTATCCCAAAATATTTTGGTTAAGACGACTATCCAAAAACGTATTTTTAAAAGCGATACATACAGTATGCCGAATATATCCCCATTTCCTTATGTCATACTTCCCTTAGTTTTGAAAACCTCAATTGAATACACAATTTACATAATAATTACCAAAGCAGTATCAAATGAAAGAAATTAAGTTGAATAATATGACACAATGTATAAAGTGTTTACCAAGTAAAAAAGTACGCATGCATCTAGTGCATTTTTTATATAAATATAAGTATTTGTAACAAGAATGTACAATTTTGTACACTAGGATCGGACAAGCAAAGCGATTGCACCTCTGTCAGTTGCATCTAGTTGTATAATATTATAAGAGCGTTGATAATAATAAGTTGAGACAATTGGGGCTTACTTCTTAGCTACACTAAAAATAATACATAAAATCACAAACAAACATAAATCTAAACAACATTGAAAAAATACAACAATGCATATTACAAAACATGCTGAGAGTAAGTGATAGTCTTCCATGGGCCATGGGTCACATCGTTATCACTCCACATGGTCTGCATTCACATTTTCATCATCATCATCTTCCGTTTCCACACTACGTGCAACTCCATTCTCTTCAGGATTCCCTCTATCTCCAATCAAGGATTCCAAGTAAGAGGAAAATCCCCGCAAAGTTTGCAACACCACTCTGTTTGCGATATGGGAATCCTATACAAGACAAATATTATTTCAAAATTAATCTCTGTCGCACGTAAACTATCTATGTCTGTGTTTTGTTCACACAGTGAAAGCGACTTTTACCATAATTTCTGAAACCACATGGTAAATTTGATTGATTGATACAAGTGGACACTGGCGCAAGTCCAAAACTTTTAAAAGTTTAGAATATTGTAACTTCTCTTCTGTGGTGAGATCAGTGTTTCGGAGTTCCTGCAGTGCTCCAGTAGCAATGGTCTCGTGTGCGATCTACGTTATATTATATGTAGATTACATAAGCTACAGATGTAGGTAATTACGATTTTTTATCATAGAAAAACTGATTTTTGTCTTATCTTACATAACAGCGCTGAAACTCGGTCAATTTGCTGGGATCAGTACACTTGACAATCAAACTGATTATTTTATCAATGTCAGGATGAGGTGTTATTTCATCGCCTACAGCTCTTGAATGCATCTTGACTAAAGTTTTCTTGATACAGTTTAACAAACACTGGGCAACTTCCACTGCTTCAGTTTCCCCCATATTGGCGTAAACTGGTATCATGGTACCGACATCTTTAAAGCGTACTTGGGCATCTAATTTTTTTTAAACATTGAGACTTCAGCAAAATACATGGAAGCAAGACAAGCAATAATAAAAATTCCTCAAGTGAAAACCTCACCTTGCGAAGGAATCGCCCAATTTATAAGAAAGGTTGTTATTAAACGTGCAGAGTTCATCTCTTTTTTAAACAGCAATTTAAGAACACCAGCGACACTAATTTTAACAAGTCTGACATCCTGTCGTAGAAAAAAAGTGAGCCCAAATCATTTATTTTGGCTACCAAAATAATCTTGCGATTCATATTGTCATTTATTACAAATTTTAGAAGTGAAAACGAATTCTAATTTTAAGTTGCTTACATCATGACGAATGTACGACAAAAGAAGAGATTTTAACGTTGATGCAGGATCATCAGCATTAATTGGCACGTTTAGTTTGGTGGAGCCCATTAACACTGCTTGAACCTCGGGAAATCCTACATAAATAGATTAAATCAATTACCTATATACATATTATATGTAAAGTGTGGGCTTCAAAATGGAATCTAAAGTACACTGAACTGTAAATGCTATGAGAGAGAATAACAAGTAGTTTGCATACCTCCTAGTTTTGCAAACGAATATCGGAGCACAAGATCATACAAACACTTCAGAGCAGTCGCTTTGACGCATGCTTGGTCTCTTAGTAAAGCCTATATGCAAGAGTACAATTAACATATATAACCTGCTTAAATCAGTATATATAATATTTTATGCCTTACCGTTAGACAAAACAGAGCCGTCCTGGCGTTCTCTTCCTCAAAATCCATTGCGACAATACACATAAGCTCCAGAGCCATTGCTCTTACCACATAATCTCTGGACTTGGAAACTGCGTTCACAGCATACATTTCATAAAAGGTTCGAGAAAAGTCCGAAATCTTGTCGCGGAGGAGAATGTTTGTTTTCACAAGGCTCAATACAATCAAAAGGGTTTTATCCGAATATGTCCATTGATCTTCATCTTCCATTGTTTCATCATCGTCTACCACAGCAGAAGCATTCAAGAATTTGGACACTTTATCAATGTTCTCCTTCACGTTTTGAATTTCAACATCAAGTTCATTTATCTCTTCCTGGAATGCTTGAGCTTTGAACATATCATTCTCTTCTACAGCAAGGACTTGATCTCGCTCAAGTTTTTTTCTTCTGTGCATCAAGTTTCCGAGCTGGTAATGAAATCATCATTCATGCTTATCTTTATTTTTACACCACCTTTATCAGTATCAACAAGCTACTTAAATAAACGAAGATTGAGCTACTGGCTACAAGACACTTTTACTTACCTCTATTTTTAGTGGGGTAGGACTGTCACCACCGTCAGTGGTACATGCTATGAGATCGTTGTCGTTAGTTCTACTAACAGATTTTCTCACTGAAGGCCTGTCTGAGTCGAGCAAGCAATTCACAAGGTCAATTAAAGCAGTTTCACTGTCTAGATTTGAACATAATGAAATGAGTCGCATAACATTGGCGGCATTCCTCTCATCAATTAATTTCTTCCGTAAGCAGAGTGAAGGTAAAAATTCCAAGATCGCTTTCCTGGGTAATGAAACAATCAATATGAATTAACAATATTAACATTCCAGTTTTAAGGGAAATTGAATATCTGTTCTAATTGGAAGTAAAGATGACATGCAATGCAGTTGTATTATAGTACATAAAAGACTTTACCTTTCCCCTTCTTCAACCGGCAAAAAGTAAAGTATTTGTAGCAAGTCCCCTAGCATCCAGCTACGGTATTCAATGTCTCCTGCAGTCATTTCACCTTCTTCTTCAACAACTTCAATGTATTCTGTGATGTACTCAATCATCTCAATTACTGGAAGACTCAACTTGTTGAGTACATAAAAGTCATCCTTGAACCGTTTAAACAAGTATAGCCACAAAAAAGTACTTTCAATGCATAAACTCTCTCCTGGGTATTTCTTATCGTTAAGGAGTAGAGCCGACATCTTTTCGAACGCTTCTTGGACAGGTTGACTGAAAACAAGCAATGTAAAAATGTTTATGCTGAGAGAGAATCTTTAGGAGTTTTTAAAATGTACCCATACATATTTACACATTTAGACTTACTTGTATAACGAGTTTAAAGCTGTCCGACAGAGACTCGCACGTTTACGCACATTCAATACTCTTAGAAATTCACAAGGATCGTTATTCAGACATTTTAGCCAACTCTCCAATAGATTTTCTACAGCTTTTTCAACGTTCTTGGCTTCAGAACAAGAAATTCACGAGTTGACAAATACAATATAATTATTGAATACCAATACAAAAAATAATGATGACGATGACAGTTTCTGAATGACACATAGGGTTAAATACTTACGAGCATCCTCTGTAATGTTAGCTTTTAAAATCATTTCACGCATTTCTACCGTCAAGCTAGCTAATTTAATATTTTCACTGATTCTCTTAATTGCTGCTGCTCTAACTATAGCGTTTGGATCACCGGCGCGTTCCACAACATGTTCTAAAGTTTCATCATTGATTTTAATGCAAGAAACTATCTTAGCACGAACGACATGCTCCGGATCAGAACTCATACTTTCAATCAGAGCTAAAATAATTAACAAGAGACAAAGATTGGGAGATTAAACAGCTATGTAAACACTACATTTATAATCCTTGGCTAAAAATACGTAGTTTTTGTTAGTAGAGCTACTAGTAGTATGAAGTATGTAATTGAATTTAGAATGTGGCTTTACCATCTAATATTTGCGGCTGAAATGGGACTTGGTCGAGAATAAATTCACAGAGATTTCTAGCACTTATTGCTCGAACTTGCTCAGATCTATCCTGTAATACAAAACACAGTAACTTAACCATTGATATTAATTAACAAAATTAAAATAGTCTTACGCTACTAAAACACAATTTATGATTCAAGTCTGCTTACCCTCATCCTAGTTAAAAGCATCCTAATGAGCTTCATTTGTAAGTTTTTTCTTATTTCATCTACTTTGATCCGCTGTGGAATGATTCTAGCTACCGTTTGCATTATCCGTTGTCGTACGATGGCTCGTGTCTCGGGATGGTACTGTGTAAATCAAAGATTTTGCAACCGGTAACAAACAATACCATTGTCAATTAAATTAATTCCAATTCAATTAAAGTTGGCGGATACGTACCCTTTCGCACAGTCTTAAAACCCTCATAGGGAAAGATTCAACAGCTCCATCGTCAAGTATACTTCCATTTAGTGTGCTTATTGTGTCATTAGGTGAATTATTTGGTTGTGAACTCTGACCCCATTTATCGTCACAAATTATCGCATAAAAGAATTCAATGACTTTGGTCACATAAACATTGTCCTTGTTTTGAAATGGTAGTATCATCATGCGGAAGAGAGTCTCTGAGAATATCTTGAGCCCAACCTGCAATAATGGTAACAAACATCAATTTCATGGACCACTTTATAATTTTGGTATTTCAGTGAGAAACGACGAAAGTACTAGCACTGACTGAGCCAACAATTTCATCCAATCAAACTGTAATTTAGCTGATTGATAAAATAAGGCGGAATGTCAGTAACTTGTACCGCTTACCTCATGAAAAATCTTTTGCACTTCGTCCAGTAGTTTGTCCCTAATTTTTTCTTGTTTCTTCATGTTAACATCAAACTCATCCGACTGAACGACATCCATTACTTTACCCAATTTATGGAGACAGTTCAAGTACTTTTCCTTCTCCCGAGTATCATTAATCGACATATTTAGTGATCTTGATGGCATGATGCTGTCAACAGATTTATCACCTCTTTACAGACAGACAGATAAAAACAAGTACACTCAATTTTCTATTGATGAAGCTTTTGGCTACACCTCTTACATCTTAGTGGCTGGTTATCAGAAACTTATCAAAAATAATCATGTTTCTAAAATAAATTATACGTTCAGTTCAACTTTGTCAAACCGTCAGTGTCGAGTCTATCCACAAGTCCGAGTGAAAATTAATAGTTTAGTGCAAATATTTTACTAACCAAGCAGATGACAAGGTAAATACAACACACTACAGATAGACTAACCGTCACACGACACGATAGGATTTGGGATAATATCTTGTTGTACGCAACATGTCAATGTTAAGTGTACTATAACGTCCGCAATACCTTATCAAGTTGTCGTTGCCCGATGATGTCAACCGTTAACTGTAAATGTTCGAAAAACAACGCTATGCTGCTGTCGGGTCACTCATCCAATATGCAAAGCAGGTGCATTCAGATTCAAAATCAAGATTTTCATGTCAAAAAGGCTAAACAAAGCCCAAAAGCCCATCTCCACCTCTATGCATTCCACCTTCCATTATCCATCACATTTCACTCTACAAAAATGATCAACTGACAACAGTAGGACTAGTAGGAGTAGGTTGTGTGTTGTGTGTTGTGTGTGTGTATGAGTGAACTGCAAACGGACTTGGCTAGTTATCGCGCGTTTTTATTATAAACAAACCACTCAATGACTCATACCTACATGTGTGTCCTTAGTATGTTTGCCTAAGCAAAGCACGTTAACTTGTGCATCTTTGTTCCCTTTAGTTGCAGTTGTACCGTTCAGCTTCAGTCAATTTAGAAATGACACAGTTCTTGCGTTCCCATTTACGTAAAATTATCTTACCATCGATTCAGCGTTGTGGAATATTCTAGCGCCGGCTTGCCCCTTGGATATAAGTTTGCAGATCGGCACATCTATGCCAATCAGCGATAGCCAACTGAGGAGAAGGTGGGACATAATATTCGTGGAGGATTTTCACTGGTGTCAGATGCAAACTCATGAAAACATTGACAATCTACATGTAGCAGAAAGGCTTCATTGGGCTGCTTGTTGCAATTTTGCAAAGTTTGTTCTTCTCTCTCACCTCTCTCCTCACGCAGACAGTGCAGTTGATTTGACACGACACGGAGAATAGTAACTCAAGGAAGTTAGTTTGGTCTTGTCATTTTCGTTTCGAGTGTGCGATAATTCAGTTGAGTTGAAGGATTCATCGCCAGCAAAGTAGATTGAGATTATTTACTCTTGTGAAATTGTGGAACACGTATAATAGCGAGAACAGTAATTTGTGGATAGGGAGTGTTAGATAAGGCGTTGAAAATATCAGTATTCTGAAAAGTTGTAGATTCAATTGTTTGTGACTGCGTTGGGGGCGTCAATTATTTCGTCAAAATGCCCAAATTCTGGGTGTCATTAGCCATTTTACTCTTAATTGGTGTGTGAATATTTCAAGTGATTGTAAATGATATGATTGGTTGTGGAAGCGGGCATGATCTGTCAAGAGACAAATTAATTTATGTCTGTTTTGTTGTCTCCATTCTTAGGGCTTTCAAGCTGTAGGGCAGAATTGAAGTATGAGGCGGATGGGGATGACAGCGTAACACCCAAAGTCAACGTGGATCTAGGGGCTGATAAGGAAGGTTCGAGAACTGATGATGGAGCTGTTCTGCGAGAAGAGGAAGCGATTAAATTGGATGGTCTCAACGTGGCACAAATCAAGGAACTGAGGGACAAGGCGGAAAAATTCCAGTTTCAGGTAAGGATTTTTAAAACTTTGTGTAGCAGACCTTGTCCTAAATGATATTTTGTTCATCATCAGGTCTGTATAGATGTAGGATGGGATTTAAATGTGTTAACACGTATTATTATCACGTTTCTTTAGGCCGAGGTCAACAGAATGATGAAATTGATCATCAACTCCCTCTATAAGAACAAGGAGATCTTCTTGAGAGAACTTATTTCCAACGCTTCTGACGCTCTTGACAAACTGAGATTACTGTCTTTGACTGACAAATCGGTTCTCGACGCGACAAATGAATTGAGTATCAGAATACGGGTTGAAAAGGAGTCTAGAAACATCCATATAACTGACACTGGTATTGGTATGACTAAAGAAGAACTCGTCAAAAATCTTGGAACAATCGCAAAATCTGGAACCAGTGATTTCTTGGAGAAAATGCAGTCTGCTTCCGATACTAAAGAGCTTACCGATCTCATTGGGCAATTCGGTGTTGGATTCTACTCGGCTTTCTTGGGTTAGTTGGCGTATCAGTCTATCAGTGTATTTTAATTGCTTATTTAATTACTGAAGTAAGGGATTGAGTCACTATAAACCAACTGCTTTTTTTTCTAGTTGCTGATCGGGTTGTTGTTACCAGCAAATCAAACACTGACCAACAATACATTTGGGAATCCGATTCTGGGTCCTTCTCCATTGTTGAAGATCCACGTGGCGACACTCTCAAGCGTGGAACACAAGTCACGTAAGTACACGTATACAAGTCGAATTAAATGATATTTTCCCTTTGATTTCGTTTAACCCTGCTTTAGCCGGGCGAGACAATGAATGACAATGACATGCTTTGCGAAATCTAGATTGCAACTTAGTCTTGCTGATGGCAAGTCGAAAGAGAAATTGGAAGAAACTAAGCAAATCTTTGAACCTTTGACCAAATGGATGGCAGAAAATGCACTAAAAGATCAGGTAAGAAAAGTGTACTCTTTAATAAAGCAAATGATCATGGCTCGGAATTTTTATTGTATTTTTGTGCTTCATGCTGCGTCGGAAATATTCAATTACTGTACACGAATTAGATTTTGAAAGCTCTTGTTTCTGAACGACTTCAAACTTCGCCCTGTGCCTTAATAGCAGGCACGTATGCCTGGACTGGAAACATGGAGAGGATGGCATTGTCCAATCCTCACCAAAAAGCAGATGATAATGCAAAATCGTAAGTAGGAGTTTAAGAGGTTTGTTTTACTTTCTTAGATCTTGAAAGCCACCATCAGCGAAAGACTTGATAACAGTCCTTGCGCTCTTGTCACTTCTCAATTTGGATGGACGGGAAATATGGAACGTATCATTTTGTCACAAACTCACTCCAAAGCGAATGACGTTAGCCGAGAGTATGTGCACCTTTTTGTTTTTATTTTTTGAGTTGATATTTTTTCTTGCACCATGCATCTTGATTTCAATATTTTTCCGTGTGGGTGGACATGGATGGAGTGGAGTATTCCTATTGCTTACTTATAACAAATCAGCATTATATTAGCTGTCATTAACCTATTATCATGTTTTTCAATTTGCCTTTTGTAGATACTACCTAAACCAAAAGAAGACGATGGAAATTAATCCTCGACACCCTCTGATCAAGGAACTCCTTCGCCGTGTAAATGATGACCCTACAGATCCAGTTGCAAAGGAAACTGCTCTCACACTTTTCCGGACTGCAACTCTTCGATCTGGCTACATGCTCAAGGATACTGTTGACTTTGCGAATACTGTCGAAACATTGATGAGACAAAACCTTGGTGTTCCAATGGATGAAGAGGTTGATGAAGAGGAGGAAGTCCAGGAAGATGAAGATGCAGCCACAATACCAGAAGAAGATGCAGAGAATGAAGATGCTGGAGATGTCATTGACACAGAGCACGATGAACTTTAATGAAAGTCCAAAGAAACTCTAGTACTGATAATATTTTAAAATTATTTACAATTTACGTATAACGAACGACAAAGTATCAAAATTAAAAAAACCATCGTCTGTATTTAAATTCCAATTTTGAATACGTGCAGACAGTCTTACACCAAAAGATAACAAACATAAGAGGGGTGAACAATGTAAAATAGTTTACGTTACAATATTGTGATTACTATTATTATTGTTACATTTGTATAATTACTTTGATTTTTCAGATTTACGCGTATGAATGTGTTGCTTGTTTGTACTTGTCCTCGAACTTTCCGTTTTCTGGTGTTATATAAATCTAGGAATATATATCTCTTTGCATTTTCTTTTATACATCACAACAGGGATTTTTTCTGGACAAATTAAGAATGAGGTTTGAATCGTGTGAAATACAAAGTGGTAAAATAAGTTGTGTGCAATTGTAAGATGAATTCTTTCAATGATCTGTACAGATATTTTCAACCAGAACACAACCGTTGATTATTATTGTTGTATTTATTTATTGTTATTTTTGAAAGCTTTATATACCTGATAATGAATGTATTATGGTCTGGCTCTGAATAAAAAACCAAAAACCGAAATTGTTGCCGGTTCTGTGATAGAACTTTTATCTATTATCTAGGCCTTAAAAATGTGCTCTTTGGGAAATATGATATCACCAAAAACTGATGAAACTTAGGAGTCACAGATTAATCTTGAGGATAGATTTGTTATTAAATCGTATAAGCTATTCATAACTACATTGGATCATGCTCGGTTTATGCAAGGGTAAGGGTATACGTAAGGGTAGAATAGAGTCCTACTGTAAAGGGGAATGTGTGACTACCCACCTTCTAAGGCAAAGAGTCAATGAGATGAGATATGGGTGCTTTGGAGGTAGAGGAATTTGCATTCTGCCGAATCTGCAGTGCAGATACGCTTTTCATGCTAAGGGCCATGGGCCAAGTGCATCAATTTTTTTAGCTTATTCGTGTAAATACTAATGTGTAAGTCATTTAAGTCATGAATCATACGTCATGTTAGAGCAGACCACCATATATTGAACATATTTTGTAGCGAATACAAGGAAAGGAGAATTCATTCATTCTCATACTCATAATTGTGCCAAAAATTCCAATCGGGTCACTGGCACGGTCACTCATCCGACTCATCCATCATATTGAACATTGATGTTTTGATGATTCATTATTGGAATTTGGGATCCACGAGAAAATTATCCAAGAAACTAGTCATTCGACTCAAAATGATAGTATCCCCCAGGAAACGTTTTTAAGAAAACAAGTCTTAAAATCCTTCTCAAGCGCATGTAATGTTAATTTAAATTTAAACTTTATAAATAAAATATTTCCTCCATAGGGATTGAAGATTGAATTGGGTCGAATTGGGTAAGGTTCCTAAAACACAGGCCGCATTTCCTCTTATGTAAATACCAGATTTCTTTATGAGTAATGATCCAACTTCGCCGATAAAATTTATTGTCTCCTTCGCAAATGAGCCTGTAGTTGGTAGTGTCTCAAAGGTGAGGGCTTTGAAAATAATATAATCATCCCCCAGTTGCCAGTAATCACCAAAACTACATTTTTGTTTTGGTAGCACAAGACGTCGAAATAAAGTATATTCACTATTCACATACTCCCTAATTGGATTCTATCTTTGTTACCCTTCTGTGCTCTTCTTGATACACAGCCGTGTCATTCGGTGTCATATGGCGTGTCATCCAAAATATTATCAATCAAGTTCCCTCCCTCAAGTCAATTTTGTTTTGTTTAATATTTAGAAGTTGGTTCCGTATTTAACCTTTATGATTATTTTGTTTCCTCCTTCACGATTGACGGTTCTGGTGCTGTATCTGATAGTTTTTTCGAAGCTAACCGTCACTTTGTTGTATGTGTACGCCAGTGAAATAGAGAATCTTGCCGAGCTGCGTTTTATGATCCCACCACCCACCTCAAATCTTACCCACTTAGGTCCTAAACTATTCCTTTTGGTAAGTGAATGAATAAGTACCATACGCAAACCAAGTTTCGTAGGTTGATGGAGTTTAATCTTATTTCAGTTTGAAACACTACTGATCCTGTCTGATATTTGAGCCATTCTTTTTTCACTGTTCTTTTTTCCTTAGCTCCTATTTCGCTACTGGAACTATTTACAATTTGGAGGGAATAACAATAGAAGGATATTTTAAAAATGACTGATCAACGCCAAGAAACTGAAGCGGGCAGTTTGGGGCTGGATGCATCTGAAGGTTAAAAACATACATGAATTATTAAATTGGCAGTGCTTTCATTGTGTGCAAACAAGTGATATTGTCATTTGTAAACTTGATCGTAGGTAGAGAAGAAGGAGAGTTCATTTTCAACGTAAATGTCCTGCCAAAAACTCAAGAGTTTGGTGACGGTGGGAATGTTTCCTCCCCCTCATCTCTACACGAAAATTTGATGATAAAAACTGAACTGAATGAAGGGATTTCTGTAAAAACGGGAAGCGGTCGTAATAAGAGTCTCTCTCCTGCGTCAAAGAGATTATCTAAACGAAAGCGCAAAAATCGAAGAAGACGAGAGAAGAAGGCTGCGGCTTCTTCCACATCAGTCGGAATTGGTCTTCCACAGAATTTGGATGAAGGTACTGGTACGGAAACTGAGGTTAGTCAGAGTTCGGAAGAGGTCAAGAAGGAAGAAGAAACTGGAACCGAATCAGAGACCACATTTCAGGAGGAGACAGATTTAGAGCAAGATGTATCGTTCGTGAAACCATCAGAGACTACTGTAGCTAGCATCCCCGAGGAGAATGACGACACTCTCGATGAAGCTCACGACTCTATATCTAGTGGTGTCAGGAATGAGGAAGCATCTGGAAACACTGGTGGTGGTCCAACGCATTCAGTTGGAAAATTACTTCAAATTGCAAAAAGTAAAATATATGATCAATTTTTGGGGTCTGTACAACAATGTGAAAATAGCAAGATGGGGTTCCCCCGGTCGCATGAAGAGAATAACAGCGCAAAATTGGTGGTTCCTCCTTGCTCTCCGTCATCTCTCCATAGTGTATATCTTTTTTGTCTTTTTAATTATTTGCTTTGTTTTCGGCATTTTGAAAATTTATTAAATTAATGGACCATTTTGTTTTTGGCAGATCAACTACGTTGGAAACTCCTCTGAGACGATTGCATGGAACTCTCAGGATGCAACGCAGAAAACGGTGTCAAAAAATGTTCATTTTGATGAACGTCCTCCAGAAATGGTTCCACTGGAGGTGAGACCCTCTGAGGATACTTTCTTTAATATGACGTTAGAAAGTGTCCACCATAATGTCGATGGCGAAGGAAAAAAAAGTACTGAGCGAGCAACAACCGTTAAGAAAATTTCATCAAACGAGACTGACGTATTGATTGAAACTGTCGGTATCACTGAAAGTGTCACATCATCTATAGCTTCAGAGACGTCAGCAGCTTCACTGCTGAAGGGGAACGGTAGCAGTAGTGAAGATTTTGTGGAATCTAATTATCACTACCCAAGTCGAGAAAATGTGGACGATTCATCCGAAGAGCAGCACGGCAAGGAACTGTCTGAAATAAATGTGGACACTTTCAGAGAATCTATACATATGTTCAAAATTCAAAATCCGACTGAAGCTCAGTACATTGGGCAAGAATTGGACTCAATTTTAACCAAAAGCTTTGATAAATTTACCACTCTTATGGAGAATACTACTGGCGGTGTTAATGACTCTAGTCCAGTGTTTGTTTATGGAGAACGCTTGGATGGCCAGAAGCAACGTGATTCGAAAGACCCTAAAAATCCCGTCGAAAATGTGTCACATTTCCTAGTGCAAAAATCTCCTGAGATCTCTACAAAATCTGACTCGAAGGTAGATAGCTCAACCGAAGACCTTTTTGATTCGCCTGTTTGCATGAATACTACTTTTGTAGTTGAAAAGGTCCCTGATGAATATGAACATTTTTCTTCACCACGACCCTTATCTGCTGACGAAGTAATGCCTCAAGCCATACCTGATATGGTGTCGGATACAGAATCGGTTATCACAGCTGGACATCTTAGTATAGTTCCGGAAGAAGATGAGGATAACGACGAGTTGTCGCAAGCAAGTAATATTTTAGACAACGATGTCTTAACCAATGACCCAGTCAAATTGGCAGCATCATTACAGCCTCCGAGTCTCTCAGTTTCTGATGCCAGTTGCTGCACAGTCATTGAGGCAGTTACTTCTGTTCATAAGGAACCAGTTATTCCTGCTCTCCAGATCTGCCAACAAACAAAATCCACTCCTGTGTCAGCATCTGTCGCTATTAGTGAGACTGAGTCGGCCTATGGTGATGGAAATAATGATGAAACCTCTGTGGACGTCATCTTACAAGATCAGGAGAAGGTATCAATTAATGTGATTAGCAGTGCGTCTTCAGCAGAGTCGTCAGTATCGTCACCTCGTTTCGAAGACATGAACGATAACAATACTGGAGGGGCAACTCTGGAAGCACCCGCACGACCGTCCACAGGTGAAACTTTTGAGTTTGAACAAACTGAATCTGAACTTGAAATGGAGAAAGAAGAGGAAACTAAAGCCAAGCAATCAGTTGAAGTGTTCACTCTTCACTTTCCATCCATACCCGAAGCTCCTCCTTCAGAAAACAATTTGGATAGTGGAAATGGCGATCAACCGTATTTTGGAATGCCAAAGTTTTCAGATTTCATTTCAAATGTCCCTGGAAACAATAATGCTGCTATTATTTCGGCATACCATGAAAGAAAGGATTGGAGTTTGGCTGGTCGTGAAACAGAAACGGATAGTGATTGGCTACCAGAACGGAAAAATTCTTTGCGGCAAGTGATTCATGAGAGGGAAGCCGCTGACGTTGTTGCATCAATTGAGGCTCAAGCAAGAGAGGCAGTTGCTGGTTCCTTGAGAGCGCCGGACCAAAGTGCAGAAGACGGGGCAGAAAACGGAAATGAGAATGACAAAGAGCAAGGGTGTAATTGTGCAAAAATGTGCGTTATTGCATGATAACATATCCGAATTCAGATTATTCATGCGAATTCGCATTCGAAGGCAAAGCTGCTACCAATACAATACAATTGCAATAAATATTTAAAAATTTTAAAACTCTGCCTGTAACCAACATACATATTTCCAAAATGTATAACAATTATTCTGCATCTTTATTTGTACGGAAATAAAAATATTATAAAAACCCTAAAACAGTATTTTTTATATTCATTGTTTTACTCATTTAGCTTTATTGTATGCTGTGTATTATCAAGTCTGCAAGGTACTAAGCGGAAATTTGCGAAAAAAACGCGTGCATTGACATACGTAAAACGGGTCTGGAAATGATGAGTGACAAAATTGTATCATACAATTTGCATTTTGCATTCACTGCATACTATGGATTGCACCTTCTATCGATCATGTATTATTCAGTAGTAAAAATAGCCAAGTTCGAGTTGATTACCGTAATCTTAAGTTACCCCACCCACACGTAACTTAGAAAACCATTACAAACGTTATTGACTTCTTTACCACTTTTTGGAAGACAACTACTGCATACTGTTTGCTAAAATTTGCTTTTGTCAGATGAAAGTTTTCTTCATTACGTAACTATAAATGAGACTAAAAGACAGACAGAAACTATAGGTAGGCATCATAAAACGTTTAATCTCCACTTCCTTAGTAAAATACAATTAATTAGATTACCAATACAAGCTTGGGGTATAGTCACAGGTTGTAGTGGAGAGTGGAAAAAGTGCGATCATTCCGTCTCTGCGTTTCAATAAATGGAAAACGATCGAAAGTAAAATGCAAAACAAAACAAAGAGCTCAGTGGAAAAATCACGCGATTTACTGAATTCAAAGTTTTGAATGGTTTACATGAACATGGCTGTTGCTTCAATACAGATGCCCATTTTTCTGACGACCGTGAAATAGATGTTCCAACTCCAACTATGCATTTCCCAGATTTACCAAAACGTACACCTAAATAATTTTATTGCATAAATACACAAATTTTTCCCTGCATGCATTATGCTATCCATTTTTCATTATCAACATTGCACACACGATAATTCTTAAAGCTGTCGTGAATTCTCATTTCTTTCATTGACAACAAAGTACTGTACAAATGATACGGAATAGTCGCAGAGATGGCAAAAACCGCGGTTTTCAAGTAAAAAAGCCAGTGGTCAGAGTTTTAACGGATTTTAATGGCTTTAAATGGCTGTGGTTTTTAATGGTCTTTAACGG
>JAHZMZ010004877.1:0-22142 GCA_027743805.1 Lepidocyrtoides sp. E14
TGGCCATGATGATGACAGAATAAAAAATTGTAAATTGTGGTGGTGCGACGATGATGGTTGCTGATAGGCAGACAGGCAGGCATGTCTGGTAAAGAAGTTTTTTTTTGCCATGTGATGAAGTAATGGTAAAGCACCAGGAGAAAGATTCATGAAAAGAACAAGGGATTTTTATTGTAAGACAACAACGCAACAGCGACACTGATAAAAGATGAGAACGACGGTGGAAAAAAGAAGACAAGCTGAGTATCATAAAAATGCTATTTATATTCAGAACGTCCCCTCCAGCGAGATAACTCTTTGCGTTTCTTGTCGTCTGACCTGCTGTTGTTTGTAAAATGTGCGTGAATTTAGAGAGATACTAAACTCACTTAAAGGTAAGGTCGTAAAAAGGTAATGTTGAAGATGATCACCATCATGGAGTAGATAATGATTATTCTGATTTTCTTGTCTCCTGTCAAACAAGTGCAATATTAAGTGGGCACCAAGAATTTGAAGACTATTCAGCGGCAGCGGCAAACACCACCACTCCTTTCAAGTAATATTCAAACTCAAGAACGAAGCGAAGATGATATTTTTTCAAAAGATATTTTGCTTTTACAGGCTCATGCTAAAATTTACGATTCTTCGTTCCGGATGAGGAGACGATTTAAATGAAAGTGAGGCTGAATGGTTAATGGTTTTCTTTGTTGCTCCTTTTTTCAAAAGGGCTTTTCTGTTACGCTGAGTAAAACAGGTAATAAAAATAAGGTTGCATAAAAATAATCCGAAAATATAAATCACATTGGCATGCCCACATCATGTCCCTATTCTCCACATAATATTTAGGTATTTGTGAACTAACGTGCATTCTAAATGCATGCTCGCTCACAAAAACTATTATTGGGAATAACTACGCGTCTCTCCTCAAGTAACAAAAAGCCGACGGGTTAGTGTAACCTCTGCTCTGCCCCTTATTATGTTAAATTCTCATGGTTACATATATTATACAACCCTTTTCTACACGGTCTCTTTCAAATTCAGACCAGAAACAAGCCTGGTCTTTATCTTCAACTACTACACCATATACATCACACTGTACAGTCTGTATCCTACTAGCCAGCATTAAATGTAGGAATTTGGAATCGAATCTCGTTGAGATTTTCTTTTCCTTTACTTGTGCTCTGGGCAAGCAAATAATAGTATTAGCCAGCAAGAAAGACAATTATCATAGTGTGGTCATTATTATTATTATTGCATTACAATGGAATTGCTTGTACCTACGGTGCACGTTGTTCGGCCCCTCATTTCTGAGAGTAGGAGGAAGGAGAAGGATAATAAAGGGTGAAGCAAGTGTAAAGTGAGGAAGGAGCACCACCAAAATTTTAGATATTTTTTGTATCGACCATCTAGTAAAAATTTATTTTAGCTGGAGGCTGTATGTCTGTCTCTCTCTCTCTGGTTTGCTACTAACTAGTTACTGCAGCTCTGATAATATAAAAGTCGAGAAAAAAGTTTTAATAGCAGGGAAGAATATGTATTCATCCACAGGGAGTATTTGTAAAACTAAGGAAGAGTGTCGCTGTACAGCATTACTTCTTTACCTACGTTTAAAAGACGAACATTATTCATTATTCTTGACTCCAGAAAGTTTCACAGACCAGCAGAATAACAACTTGTGGAACAATCATGGTGGAAATAATTTACTGAATAATAATGATGACAAGCAAAAAAGTGAATGCAAAAAATGTAACAATGAGAAAAAAAATTATGTTTACGAAAAAAGAAGTGTTTTGATTATTAACATTTCTTATATCTACATACTCTCAATCAGCATGCATGCGAACTGAGCTGCAGGAAATTGCTTTCTGCTTCACAACAAGTTTCAATAAAGGTGACTCCTATTTATAAATATTCATAAAATGGACAGATAATGAACACAAACAAGTACAAGATTATTTACCCATTTCCTGTGATACGAAGAGTGACAAAACTGTCGCCCAATGTCAGATAAGTTTTGAAATTTAAGTTCTAGTGTATACTTCTCAATACTAAAGCTGGATGTTCCAGTTGAAATGAACTCTCCATGCAATATTCTTATCAGAACAGACAGCACCAAAATATGTTTTCAATTTCAATGCTAACGTAAAACTAATACGTATTCCGCCACTTTACATGGATACCCAGTTGCCTGCTCTTTCCAATGAGGTGTCGTGAATCATTATTCACTGACTGATTACCTAGGAACGTTATGTCATCCATCATCACCAGTTTTTTTTACAATGAACTATTTAAAATATATTGCTAATTCTAATGAATAGTAAGTGAAAAGAGTGGTGTCATTTTTCTTTTAAATGGTTTAACACGAAAGATGTACGGTACGATTCTTTGTAGTAAAGTTACTACTTCACCGAATTAATAAAACTCAATACTTGACATTCTATTTAATTTTCCTTCAATCAAACCATTGTGCAGAATTATTTGTTACACTTCGCTGTTTAGACGATTCTTATTACTACATATCGCAAGAGTTTAGCTAAATAGCCCCAGTGCATTCATATTTTTTGTGTAAATTTGCAGCGTATATCATGCAGTTGTTAAGAACACGATGTATTTACAACCAATATTGAAAATATTCCACAAATTATTTCCCTTCTTAAGCACGGTCATACAACGATATTGTCACTGATTACCGTTTGGCTTCCCATGCTCCTTGTTCAATGTTTTTTACGTTTACCTTGCACTTGTACTGTACCAAAACGACCAATGATACACGTTACCGTTATGATTGAGACAATGACGAAATGACGATGACTCAGACCACGCATCATCTCGAACAAGTTAAAACGCAAAATACAACTGCGTACGCACATTGGATGTTATAATTTGTTTCTGTAGCAGCACATATATTGGCATTGTAATTTCAAGCAAATGACACAAGACATGGGAAAAAGAATGTCTGTTTAGGGCTATCAACGAAAATGATCGAAACTTTTAATCTGCGTTCACGTTTGCTCTAGCATTAAAAAGACATGAAACAGTTGACAAAACAATTATTATTTATTTAATATAGCTATTTTACTTTTAAACAATAGAATACATCTATTTCACCCACTCTCCGTACCACAGTAATACCTATAATTTATCAAAACGGCAGTTCGTAATTGTTGTGATTGTAAATTGACAACAATTAATGATTATTTTAGATTTTATAGATGGGTACTTATTTTTATGAGGGGATAGAAAATGGATTGTTATAGGTTATAACAGACAATAAAGAGCAGGTAACAATAACAGTAATAAAAATTAAAAAACTACAAACAATAACAGCAAACGGATAGAACGGTGCTGAACTTGTTACATTAAAAGGCTATTTTTTTGATACTGTACTTTTCAAGCAACGGTAGAGAGGAACTTTTTAGAAGAGAAAAAATTTACACATTCATTTTACTCATTTCTAATGTCAGAGCTGCAAAAGCATTTGTGGCTAGCAGAATTGTATAATTTTTTCCTAAAATAGATACAAGTAGGTAATGTATACTTACCTAACTATCTAAGGGAAGTAGTGGGAAGAAGTAAGAACTAGGGAATTCTGTGCAGTTGGTTCACAGATATTAATAGAACCATTAGTCCCCTTCAAGTTTCAGAGAAATGACATGGTTTCGCATCATATGGGAACATAGGAATGATTGATACGAGTAACATGAGAATAGAATCATCTTAATTTTGCTGCTCACATGAACAATTATTAAGTTGTTGTAGCACAAACAAGCAATTAGACAAACCTATAAAATATGTTGATTTATTAGAACTGTTTTCAAGTTGGATTGGATGTGGTTCAATTTCACATTTTAGCAGTTTATACACACCGTTCCATTATAGCTTAATTCATTAGCGGTGGCATTTAAAAATATGAAACAATGAAATCAAAGCACATTGAATCTCACCAATTAAAAAAAATACTACAAACTGCTTTATCAGGGTTTGCGAATGAGAAAAGAAAACTAAAATAGAGTTCACAGTTGTACACACGCTCATTGCATAATATACCGTAAGAGAAAGGATATGTAAGAAGAAGAAGAGAACACAAAGTGCGTAAGAAGATGGTATGAGAAAAAACTTGGTTAAATTATTCTGTAAACAGAATGTAATATGATAGAGTCTACTAGTTTCTGCAGGAGTGATTCCATAACCAAGATAAAACCACCTGGTCAAAAATATTCACGCTTTGTTTATTTCATCAAAACGTTTCTTTGTGTGCATTTGCTTGTATATCCTTCAACTTCTTAACGAGATTGACCTTAATCAACTGCATAATACCTTGTGTAGGCACTAATCGTGTTTATCCGCCCACGCACACCTATTCTGTAGTCATTATCATAATTTTATAAGACAAGCAAAATGTCAAGGGCCGTTCTCTCGTATTGTCCCTTTTTGTCTGTCACCTGAGCTACATATTTTACTTGTACACCGTATATTAAAAATGCAAGATAATATTGCCAATTACAGTCCTACTCAATTTTCCATAATTTACTGAATAAATAAGCAACAAAACCAACAGGACGATGAATAATATCCAAGGTGAATCCTTCTTTGAAAATCAGAACTTTTATCGCACAGTAAAAACTGAAGCTTGTGTGTAAACTTTACACCACCTCCTCCACTACTCCACGAGCCGCTATTCTGCAGCAGTAGTGATACATATCTCCTCTGCGTTAACATCAATAAGTCATTGCGTTTTTGCAAGTGCTTTATTCCCACAAAATGGCAACATTGCAAAAAAAATTAATGCAATTCACCAAAAATGTGTTAGCATCATTGGAGGAGGCCCAAACGTCTTATTTGCAAAGAAAATGAAAATTTCCCTATTTATCAATTGCTCAAGTATGTGTGAAGTAAACGAATCTTTATTATTGTAGCTAAACTGTTTTGATTACTACTCTACCTACTGATTGATTACCTGATTACTCCCATCATCATCTCATCACGATTTATCAACAAAAAACCAATCGACAGTAATATCACTTCATCAAATTGAATACAATTGCTTTGCAATTTGCAATAAAGCTTGTATTTTGAAAAATTATTTTTACTATAACCGTTTCTTCAAAGCTACATATTTGGTTGGTAGAGGCAGAAGAGAGTCAATGTAGCGTGCGAGTGTAGCAGTACCAAAGTACATACAGAGAATAAATACGTTATATATATGCCCATATTTTATACATAGCTGAAATATGAGAGTTTGTACAGGTATTTTAGCTTATAAATAGTATGATAAATACAGTTAAATCTGATCACAGTAGCTCTCAGCTCTTCCACTATCACTGCAAAAAGCCATCTTGTAAAAAGAGCGAGCGTAGTACTCTTTGTTCCGCTCAGACGCCTACTATTCTGTTTCTCAAATCACATACAAAAATAATATATCTTAACTTCTAGGAGGAAAAATTTGCTTCGCAATCGCAAAGCTTCTTTCAACTTCTTCTGGTTTTTTATGATACTAGAGGATGCATATTAAAGGCAACTTACTTTGCTACTGGTTTTTAAAACTGAAGTCAGCCTGCTGCCGGCTTCAAAATAAATCAAAGTGATGGAATATCAGTGTTTACTTAAAGTTTAAAAAAATTATCAGTATTTTTTTCACCTGGCAACTCCTAAATCATGTTTAGTATCTCAGTAAACAAGCGTCTGGCTTATTTAATGACGCTTTTAATGGTAATTAGTTTTCCGTCCTTTCAACAATGCTGTATGTTTTTAGTGCTTATGCTCATCTTTCCTGCTTAATTATTAAACCACTACTTGGGCAAGTAAAAAAAGGCACAGAAGAACCGACAGCTGAAATTTATGTATTCAATTATGTACAAAAGTTTTTATTTACACATTTTGTTACAGATACCCTTCTCTTTCGCTTCCTTTTCCTTTACAATTTTGGTCAATGCCTGTTCATAACTACTTAAGTCATTTGATTAGTCCCTCTGGTGATACTGAAATTACTTTGCATTGTCCATGTTAAATAACGCAGGTATGCCTATACATATTCATGGCGTTTAAAAAAAATAGCGTTTAGTATTCCATCCCTATCAATATCCATCTTTTATCAAGGTACTTAATCTTAACTGCGTCATCATGAATATTTAAATAAGTTACATAAACAGCTGCCCAAACGGTGAAGTTACCATTATGTGCAAATTAGAATTTTATCTTTATTGTAGATCATCTAATCGTCAATGGTCATAACGAAATGTTGAAAAATCAATAATAAGTTTAAAGTCAGCTCTGTGGGCATTTTACTTGTAGCATTTGTTTACTTGAATTGTTGCGGAATTGCCTGTAACTTTTATTATTATTATTATTCATTTGCATTATAATCAATTTACTTGCGACACACAAATAACTTTCAAACCAATCATAAAGTTGGTTATATCGTCATTATGGCACCTTTAAATTGGTTTGTATTTGCAGCATGCATGCTAGGAATTGTTATGCAATGTCAAACCATATAAAATCCAGAAAGTGTCCTTGCAAAATTTAAATTAGACGAATTAACAAGTGTTTAGTTGGTAAAACAAGGCACTCTGAAACATGATCGAAAGCAACAAGACACACAATGTAACTGTTGCTTGCTATCTTTTCATTGGACAAAGAGAAGTGTATATGCCTGCCATTATCATAGTCAATAGTGTCTGCAAAAAGAAAAAAAAAATCTGTAGGCTTGACTGAAGCTCAAGTTTCTTATTTTTTTATATATATTTTTTTAGTGTCGATTGGCTCCTGAATTTTATGCGCTAGTACCAGTTGCCAATAGAGTGGAATTTCCTGTCATGTTTTCATCCTCTCTTGTAACATCAATTAATACTTGACTTAACAGCAGCTTAGTTTGTTAGTACTTTGAATTGTGTCGGGGCCATGTCAGTCGAAGTAGCAGTTTTTTATTCATTTGATTGTTTGTGCTTACTACCTAGCTGTTTCCCTTTTTAAAGCTTTACCAGTCACTTGTACAAAGCAGATTATGTATGTACATTTTTTTAAAATGTCATGCGCTTCTTTGAGAAATGATATTGTGCGGCGATGATAGCTGAAATATGAAAACGAAAATGCACGGTCACTTGGTTTAAGCTATGTAGTATACTGCCGCCAAACAGATGTCATAACGGCAATGCTAACCAGTGATTCATTTTCTCATTATGCCATTGTTCCCTGCCAAGTAAAATATGTAGCATATTTACACCTGGGCTTGCTCACTTTTACTAGTCACTCGAAAGGAATTAGGGACGATACAGCAGGGGCATTATTGTGGAACAAGAGGCTACATGAATGAGAAATTATCTGCTTTTGTTGTAAGCGTCACACAAGTTTTAAAGTATTTCATATTGTTAATATTGATAAAAATAGTTAAATTAATAATAATAATAATAATAATATAAGTATAGACAAGCTAGCATTGATGGTGCTACTATAAAAAAATAAAATTAATAGTACGCACCAAGCATATGATGTATTCCATACCGAGATGTAAGTGGTATTTTTACCAAAACCATATTATTCTCTTTCAAATTTTCAAAACGTATTTCCATAAGTATGACTATTTATCTAGCAACTTTTAAAGGTTTGCTTGCATTGACAATAAATAAAGATAACACATTTTCTGTTGACGTTTGCAATCATTGAGCATACGTATGACATAAATATAATGTAATTACTGTCGCCAATCACATGGAACCAATGTGATTAGATGAGCAAGCTAACTGCAGTTTCGTCATTTTTTATATGTGTGCATTCCCAGTGGTTCCTTTTATTTGCATTGTACATATTGTACTATGCTAATGAGCCAAAATGACAAAAAGGAATACAATATAATATTTTGGTTAAGGCCTCTCGGCTCCATCATCATCATGCTTATTTGATTAGAAGCTTTTTGAAGAGATTTGACATCCACCACATCATCGTCATGTTGGGCTGGGATGTGTCCCCTCTTTACAAATTTTATTATGGTGTCAATAAGGTATGTGATCTCTCGCTCTCCACTTACTTCACTCTCTCACAGTAGTGTGCAGAAGCTGGTGATGTCATATTATTGTTCTCATGATCATCATCGTTATCGTTATGAACGTTGGAAATAAAAAATTCACAACATAGTTCACTTTGTCAATCACGAACCCTCCATTGACATCATATCTTTTTCATACTCTCTGGTGACTTGAATGGTATTGGGGACAATACTGTGCTGAAATTTAAGTTATTCGATGTCGATGCTGGTGTGGAGGGTATTTTTATACGGATTTATACTATCACAATACCTAATATTAGGTATATATGCACTCAGTTGGTACATGTATTTCTCTAATAAGTGCAACTTATAACCTTCGCTTTCCGTTGCTATAGTTATGATCAGAGTGCAATATAAGCTTAACTTGAAGATTATCATCTGCAATGATATTTGGTATCGATGAATTCTTATCGTTGTTTGTATCATTGTCTTGTCACTCTAGTGGTTGTTGTATTTGTAGATATTCTACACGCAAGCTTCTTCGTCATCTTTTGCTTAGGCAGTCTTTTTGATACACATTGTTGAACGAAAGGGAAGAGAAGAAAAAAAAGTGTTAAGAAACTTTTACTTTCTTGGGCCTACCAAATTTACTCATTAGGAAACCAAAATGACTTTATCGACGACGATGATGATGATGAAGATCTTTTGATTGCTTAATATTCTATAGGTAGGGATTTTTGGTGATTGTGCTAGTAATCACGTTGAAGATGGTTAATCAACTCCACCTTCTCCCTCTTCTGCGTTATGGTCTATGAAAATATTGTTAATGTAAATGAAACTTACTCACATGACATCCTTCATTTTTTTTCATTTCTCCATTGTATCACTTCACCCATTTACAGTCTTCTCAGTCTTACGTATATTGCTAGAATCTGTACAGTCTTTATTATATTCTCATGTTTGCCAATTTCAATTGTGTTGTCCAAGTACAAACAGTATTCACTAATTACATACTCATTTGATATCTTTTCAAAATAATCTCAAGGACAACACACCAAAAAATACTATTTAGGAATGTTCATTACATTGTTAAAAAACTACCGTACTTTTTCTTACTCAATTAGCATTGAAAATAAATAAATGTAATTAAAGTTAATTGTGTTTGTTATTCAAACCTGAAGTAGGCAAACATTGAAGAAATCATGCACTGTTAGTATTGTTTATTTTTAGGTGAAATATAGGTACCGAATTGTATTAATATAAAATTGTATAGCTACTTTGTTAATTTAAGCAATATGTGATATGACACTTAAACATTAGTCAATCACACAAAAAATTCCATTTAATACACAGTCAAACCTCAATGGAACTAAAAGGATTATCTGGCCTCTTTTCTGTAGCCACAATACCAATGCACCTCTGAGCTTGTATTGACTTCATACAAATCCTACTGCTTGGTATAGCTGCACTGACATTAAAACTTTGTACAAAAGTGTTGTAACGTAACGGCTTACAAAATCGTAAAATCTAGGCACAATTAATTATTTCAATCGATATCGAGTAAATATATGAACCAAAAAAGGAAACCTTTGTTTCTTTGATAAAAGTCAAAATGTGCATAGTTATTTTACGAGTTTTAACATGATTTAATCGATATGTATGCAGCAATTTAGCTTAATATTGCGGATTAAAGCAAAATTTTATCATTTCCTTTCTTGATTCAAAGATCCCCATTATGATGTTTAGCTAGGTCAGTAATTTTCTGTAAAAAAAAATAATCACTTTCTTCTCAAATTTGGCAAGTAGGCATCAATTTGATGAAATACGACTTGGTTTAATTAATTTACGAATGAAAATATGCGCGCATAATTTATCCCATACCTTCTTCTACTCATGACTAAATGCCCGTAAAGTTAGTCACAAAAATTTATATTTATGAATTCATGTATCATCAGATCATAAAAGTTTTACCATAAAATACTCAAATTCACCTTCAACTTTTAGTATCTTTGTGAGGACTGTATAAAGTTACAAAGTTATGATCGTTATTGTATCGAGATCGTACTTATTGCCTTTTTTGATTAGTTAGTTGACTAACGGTAAGATTAATCGATATAATATGAATCCAACTTATGATAATGTATAATAATATGTAGTAGTATGTGTATCTTTGCTTTATGTAGTATAGAAAAAGGAAAGTTTTCTTCTCCATTTAATTTATTATCTTGTACATTGTACATTACCACAAATACAGCGTCAGCCAAAATATGAATAGTTTGCGGTTAAAGATATTCAGACTTCTCCACAGAATATCTGAGATCTATTCCCACTCCCCATTTTTTTATTCTTGATCAATAAGAAGGCTAATGATTTAATAGTACGGTACAAGAAGAGCACCAAATAATATAAAAGATTATTTCATATCTGCCTACTTTAGTAGAGATGAATAGGTGCACAAGAAAAATTACATTGTTACTCCAAAACAGATTTTTTTGCAGTGTAATACCTAGATTATTATAAAATGATAATGATCAGTGTATCGGTGTTGCTATATAGTACAAGCTTATCAATCTGCTTGACCATCACCATTGCAACAAGGAACAATTATATTCACTGCTACTCATGTTTCTTCGCCGTAATTAGTGTTTCAAGTAACAACGTTGAAATCTGTAGTAACTATATACAAATAGCATAAATAAAACGAAGACGAGAGGAACTGCATAAAATTTCTACTCACTTCTGGCTTTCCACAATGATAATAATCATCAAAACATCATAATAATCATAACAATAAAACTGAGCTCAACTTCAAACTCAACTTGACTTTTGCTGAATAATGGTTTCCTTTACAAATTAGTGTAACAGAAGCATGCGCTAAACTAAACAACAACATCACGAGTAGATTCTATTAAAAACATTTCGGCAGCAGAAGCAGTGGGATATGATGAAGGATAGATGATAATAACGATGATAATTTATTTAAAAACAAAAGTGAATGCTGATGACTGCATTATTGCAATGTGGCCATCATCATTTTTGCAAATCAGAGCATCTTTCTGCAAGCCAGCGAAACTAACAACTAACAAAAAACTTTCAGTTTTTTTCTTCTTTCCTTCACAATCAACAATTTCTTTCACGACGGAACGTGAACTGAAATTGAAGAAGAGAATCAGAAGAATTCATTATCATTGCATACAGTATAGACACATGCACCATGCGTTGCACTATTGCAAATTGCATGATCATTCTAATAATAACTCATATTATCATACTTACGCACTCGATACTACCGCTACGCTGATGCCAAAATATTAACGTAAAAAATCTACTATACTGACTACAATGCAATGGAATAAGGGTGCCAAAATAAAAGGAACTAAATAACCAGAAAAAGTGATGAAAATGGTATTAAAATAATAGCAGCGAATAAATAGCAATATATGCTTGCTCCATTTTCTTGAATATTAATTGATCACGATAAGATTCTCAGATAAAAAAAACTAGCAACACAATGAAGTTATTTTCATAGCATTTATGTGAAGTACGCAAATACGGATAACACGTAGTTAATACTCATATGTAAATACCTACACACACATACGCACTTGCTTCGCCGATTATCAAATAAATGGCCAATACATGACCATCAAACACGCACAACAATTACTCACAAAAAAAAGAAAATTAACAGAAAAGACAGTAAACTCAATTTACAGTTGATTGATAGCATTGTCACTGAAAATTGCATGCTGCACATACAATCATCATAGTCACGGCTGCTTATTTACAGTCTTCTAGATTAATTTTGAAATGTAATAAAATCTATGCCTTGTTTGACTAGGCACATCAGCAGTATTTAACTTTTTAATGCTTTGATAAAAAACACTTTTTTGCCTTGCATCTCCTCTTTTCACTAACCGTAAATGATCAAGGCATGGTTCTCACTGTCTGTTTTTGATGGTGAGTGACGCAACTGACACAAAAGTAAACTTTTACTTTTTGTCTTAAGACGGTTTTTCTAAAAAAATATGGTCGCTTACCAGATTTACCACACAGCAGTTGCGCTTAATAGTGGTTTAAAAATATAGTGAAGCTGCTGTATTTGTAATTGCTTATTGTGACTGCGTGTCCTAGCCATTATTTATTTACTTTGGGAGCTTTCTAACTTAAAAATGCTATAATATATTTTATATCGCTATTATGTCGCTCATTCAAGCTGGTTCTATGCTATTCTCAGCCAGGTTAAGCGTCGTTTAAGGAAATGGAGTGGAAAACGAATGTTTTCTGGCCTGCTAGGCGTATTTTTGAAGAGTCGAGTTTAGTCATTCATCATGTCTGCCTTTTTTACCCTCACCTTACGCTACACACTTACTAACTTTGCAACCACCCCGAAGCTGCCATCATATTTATATATTTTTTTTTGCTTTTTGATGCTTTACCCACAAAATAAAAAAAACTAGTAATTTGCCATGGGTAACGTTTGACGTTGACTACTGGTGACAATAACGACATGTACACAAAGTTGCACGATCTTTTATTTCGTACATGAATGTCTTTACTATTTGCTTTATAATTATTATGAAGTTTACGTGCAGAACTATTATGTGATCTATGAAATGCGATATTGGATTTTGACGAAAAACCATTTTTCAACTTTTGGTTGTTGTAACAATTATTATTGTTATTATTTCAGTGTAATGCGTTTATGACACGCCACATAATCGTAACACGTTACACAGAATACAAAAGTGTGCGTGTTTAGTGTGTCTTTGATGTCATAAAATAATTTATCAATGATTACGATACCAAGAACATGATTTCATAAAGAAAATTTAAATTCATTAATTTTTTTCGTAGAACTACGTAACATTGTATTTTTATTTGTTCTCCTGAAGACATATGGTGTTAGTTAGCAAAAAAAATTATTTAAACTGCAAGTAATCCTTTACCATAATTTTTATCGATTTGAAATTAGATGACTTTATAAACTCTCCAAATGCTTGCCTTAATGAATAATTTATTTATAAAACATGTGCACTACCATGATAAAAAGCACGACCGGCGAGGCTTGAAAAGTTTTCCATGCCAGCAATGAGCTGAAAGGTACACAGAAGAGGATGGTTGCAATGTTGATGACGATGACGCTTTGGCTATTGCGACCATTGTTTTGAAAAAGTTGTGGGCTCCCTTTTTTACATTTCTGGTTGTGTCTCAACCATTCTTCTTGTTGCAATACTATTTATTCATTTCTTGCAAGTTCGTTGTCCCTACTTTGAAGGAAACTACCATGGTATTTGTTGTTTTTGTGAACACATTTTTTCCCTAAAAATGACTTCAGATTACCAAATACCACACCTCCTCCTTTACTGCTCATTCATAAAAGACATAGTATAGCGCATGTGTAGCAGTATCAGGTATCCCTTTTTAAAACATTACCCTTCAACTTATCATGCCTATACTCAGCAAATAAGGGTTACTTGCTTCTATTCATTTCATTGGAACGACCTACAACCTCAACCTTATCAGCCTTCCTACACAAAACCAAACAAACTTTTAAGTTTCTTGACTTTGTATTTGATGCCTGTGTATGAAAAAGTGTGCATCACGTACGTCTGTCTATAATTTTCAATACCACTGATAAAAACGACGACGATGATGATGATGGTGATCTTGTTTACCTTGTTGGCTCACTCACTCTTTCAAACTCACTCTAACATGCCTACTCACCCACTAATTTACTCTGATGCACGCACAACAACAGTAGATAAGTGTTTATAGAATCATCATCATCCACATGATCAATGATCTCCACCGCACCATCATCAAAATCATGTAGTATGACGACATTTGCATATTTTAGGATGGATTTTTTGAAGAATGCATTCTGCTGTAGTAGCAGTAGTAGTAGTATTACAGTGATGCAACAAACACTTCGAAGAGCAGACAAAAATCTCTTTGTTTTACATACCTACAATTTCATTTATCACTCATGTTCATCTATTTGATCGCAACTGTTTCATATGAAATGATAACATTTCCTAATATGGTAAGCAATGAAAGCGACACCAGCCATGATTTAAAGATTGACACTGTTTTTCATGAGTACGTGTATGAGGAATCCATGTTATACTTTATACACGTGGTGCAACTATCACCACCGGCCCAACCCTTCCTTTTGAATTTGTAGTACAAATTTCACTGCAGCCAAAATAATACTGGCGTAGTCGTCGCAACCTGCGGAATGCATATTATGTGTAATTTTTAGTAGTAATAATAATAGGAATGATAATACTACCAATAATAATGACAATTAGTCGCCATCCATATTTAGTATAGAAACATAATTTACTGATGAATTTTATACACCACACACGCATAAAATGAGTGGAGCAGAGAGTGGGCAAAATAAGATGAAATCTGATATGGAGCAAAATGTAAAAGCGCATCAGTCGGACGTCTGTGTTGCATTGCCCTGATCAATTATGTAAGTAAAGCCGTATGAGGACAAGGCAAATATTTGCATTTCCATTTTCGCTTTAAATAATAATAACAATGTTTTGGTTTCATTTGCCAATAGAACAACTATTTTATCCTTCGGCTTAATTTGTACGTTCTTTAGAAGTAAAGTATATATGCTATTTTACAGTAGTAGTGCACAATCAATACAGAAATTAGTTGCAGAGCAGCCAGATTAATGAATGATTTTTTTTGGTGTGCATGAATTTTTCATATTGCTCTGGTTGTGAGATAAAAAGGTTTTTTTTGACCAATGACGATTTTTTTGTGAGTCCATTGCATTACTATTACATTTCGTTGCAGCAAAGATTGAATAATCACTTAGTCAATTACAGGTGAATGGTGATCCCCAAGATTGCTCAGTCAGCGCATTATTATCTTATTTAGCTTAACTAAAAAAATATTTGGAAATTCTACTTTTACTGCTTGCAGTAGACACAAACTAATAATATGATGGTGCGAACGAGCAGGAGTAGTAAAGTTATGATGATGATGATGATGGTAGCAAAGAAATGAGGTAATTGAAAATGATTTTGCCACAAAATGGGATACATCAAGTTGGAGCATTTTGGGCAGTCACAAAATCAGTAAAAAACGGATGCATGCTCACAGACATAATTGCATTGGTAATAAAAGTGATACGTGGGAATCAACAAGCACTTTTTTATATTATAGAGTTTCTAGAGACAGGGTGTGCAATTGCGTTTGCCTAACATCTTTTAGTGTACTCATTGGCAATCGTCCTTACATGAATAGGCAATAACCTTTTTCATATTGAAATCGAAACTGACTATTGCTATACAATTAGGTAGGTGGACAATGTGCCAGGCAGACTGATTGCAGCAGGGGACAACCATGACAAAATTTAAGATGATGATAGAGATGTCGACTTTATATTGCAATTGATTCATTTACAACGATTACTGTAATTATTGTCATTTTTTGTGTACGTGACTAAAGTTTCGCAGACGTTTTCCATTTGAATGAGCCATGTATGTAATAAAATATTAAATTGTCTTTGTTTGGCTTACTCCAATCGCTGTGATTTTTAAAACCATTTAATCTTCATGCATCCCATAGGTATTTATGTACAAATTACAGTTACTACAAAAAAAACTTTGCTCGAACTTACCATTTGAACTGAGCCATCATCTACAATTACAGACATAAGCTGAGTCATGCAATTAGGCATATCTATATACGATGCACCAAGAAAAGTTTTAAGGTTAAAGAGATCAACAAATGAGAGTTTACGACAACGGTCTGCCATTTTCATGATGTCTCAAGCAGTGAATTGCGAACTGAAATTTGATCCTCCTTCTAATTCCGACCTAGAGCTGCGTGGGAACCAAACAATTTGCTTGTCTTTGGCTTGGAATTTGGACCGAGCTAGTATCAGATTAAACTGATTCAGAAAACAACGTCTGTTGCAGCACTTCAAACACAAGTTTGTAAAAAAAAATTATTCTAACTACACAAACAAATTATCATGTTAGTTTTTTATATATGCTAGCAAATCAAGGAAGCAAAAGTAAAAAGCATAAATTAACCTAGAAGTCAAAGTGGGATTAAAAATGCCTACTTGATAAAAGCGACTTGAGCAATAATTTTTTACAGCACCTAACCTAATGATTCCACACAAAAATACAAAAATATGAATCTGTTGACGATTCATTAGTGCATCCACGACTTTTAGTTGATAAAAAACTTCCCTTTGAATTTCGTCAACTGAAGGATTACAAGAAGCGTTTATCATTGTGAATAAAAAATATATAAATTAAGCTTGTAAATAAAAGCTTTGTTTCATTACTTAGCCTATTGGACTGTTACTGTCTAAACATTTGAGTCTGAGCTGGGTAGTTGGCGCCAGTCATAGTATTAACTTGTCGTTTATTCGATCACTAATTACACAGTTTGTACAAGGGATACACGGCTAAAATAAAAACACGCTGGACCGTTTTAAAAATCACATGCTCAGTAGTGGGGAACATTGATTTGGTGAGTCCTCTGCCATATTGACTCCTTCCCAATCGTCTTTCAAGTTGTGTTATTCAAAATGGGAGAGTGGCAGTTTATTTTAACCATGTATTGCGTGTAATTTTATCTCTGCTCGCGGAAAAAAACAAACTCTTAAAAATGCACATAACACTTAACGACTATTTTTAATAGCAGCTATGTAACAACCATATAAAAATGCATACACTTAGGTAAATAAAATTAATGCATAATATATTCACTTCAATGTTTGAAAAATAAATATATTGCCTTTCGCTTTGCTTTCTATTCTAGTGCCATTTTCTCGTATATCTTTTTCAACGAACTCATTAACATTTTTACTGTCATACTTAAAATTACAATAAAAAGGGGTTTGATAATAAAGATCATCATTGGGTTAGATGGCGTTATGTTGCATTTTTTAATGACTAGTTGTTAATGTGGTGACTTACCATTAATGACGTTTCACACAAACGTTAAGTCATAGCTGCTGTAACACTAGCCATTACAATTACTTTTTTAATGATGATTATAACTTTTCTGCTCTTCCTTTGGTGGTCATTCTCGTTGATAAACAATTTCAGTGAAACTTTTTTTTCCACCTGCTATTGCTAAAAAATATTTTAACGCCAAACCACATTAATCATTTGCTCATGTTGTTGTTGAACAACAGCTTAATTTATCGGTTTCGTATATATTCTCAGATTACATTGCAGTCAAAATTTCATCATAAAATATGTGACCTGTAGTACCCCTTATCAGGGTCCACTTGGCAAGTCAACGGCATTTAGCGGCAACTGTAGTTAATTAGAACAAAGCAGAACAGATAGACTAGTAGTAGCAGTTATTCGAGAAAACAAAACTTGGTTAACTAGCACACATATCATATAATTCATCGCAAAAAAATCATTTTGTGGTGATTTCGTTTGGTTTCTGTGGCTTTCTTGACGATGACAACGATAAATGGAGCATAAAAATGCACAACGATGAAAATGGCACACATGTCCCTACACTTATAAAACCGTCTTCTTATCACTGCAGTGTGACACTGTGATATTATGATATAAGCATACTTATCTCTTTTGCGTGATTATGACGATGGTGATCAAGATGTAAATTATAATCGCGGAGAAGGTGGATAGGTAGAATTCCTGTATTAGTTGTCGCATAAGGCAAGGCATGATACAGTTACGTTAAAACTGAAAAATCATAGTCAACACAAGATATGCATATAAGAAGTGTGGCTTTAGTTAGATTTTCTCGAAATATAGCATTTTATATGAATGTTCTCCAAAGTCATACTTGGAGCTGCACTATGTATCAATTAGTATTATTTCAAGTTACTGATTTTTTCCGACCTCTTTGTCTATCCGTTAACCTTCTACCTTTTTTACGGAGCCGTAGCACGTTTTCAAATAGGTTTTTGCAATCGCTCCTGTATTAGTATAGTATATGATGGAATATTACGGAGCACCATCTAATACTTTTTAGGTGTTGCCATATCCTATGTTATGGCATATGTATGATTTCTCAGGACAGTATGTTGGATACTCCCACTGCAAAGCACTAGTTTTATGTGTACTTGTTTACCAATACAATTGATTTCTAGGACGAAAGATGAAGGAGGTTTTTATTGTATTTATGCTACTTGGGTAGATAATTAATCATTTCATGTCACAGTGCACAATGCAGAAAATATTGCATATCTTCAGCTTTCTGTGTTGCTTTTTTTGTATCGCCCTGTGAAGAATTGGTTTCTCTTTGTGGATGTACCTTTAATCATGATCATTGCTATAAATCAGTTTTCTGTCCACATTATATGATACTTACTTTAACTACCATGCAAAATTTTGGCATTTACGTAGAAACTGAATAAAGCGAAACATAATTAATTTAGGTCTGTATAAAATAAGTACTGATGAAAAAGAAAATGACAAAAACCAATAATGCCAACATACTCCCATAAATCTGCCACAACGACTTTGATGAAAAAATAATACAAAATACTTGCCAGCCAATATCATATAGTTTTTGTACTTACCACCATTTGTTAACATGATCATTAAAAAGAAAACTGAGGAAGGATGCATATGCATCAGGAAGATGATGTAGGGTGGAGTAGAAAAAGTATGACATGTTTACAAAGGCATCATCAAAAAAATAACTGATTTGTGCATTTAACTTTAAGCTATCGAGTTTGCTTGCACTAGAACTATACCAAAATTTTTTTTAAATTGGATTTTGAATGCAGGAAAACGATTAATTAATGTAGCATTATCTTGTCACATTCATCTTGTTTATTGTGATTTCAGCGTTTGTGTGACTACCGGCTAGCCGTCGATGTTAAAATCGCATATAACTGCTATGTAAACAACAAGGGTGGATCAGTCGACAGTCCCTATACTTTTTTATCTAGATCAAGATTGTCTGCTGTGTCGTGATTTAAATTAAGTCATGGCAAGTCAATTTGCATTGATACTACAGTCAGTCGTAGTTTTCGTACTCATTGTCAGTTTCAATCTGTACTTTATCTTCTCAGCAGAGACGCTCTATAAGTTATAATAACGCACTGAATTTCAAGAAGACAAATACTAACTATGCAAAGACGGAAAAAGGAAACAACGTAGTAATTTTTTTATAAAGTGTACAAAATGAGGTAAGTTCCTTCTTCTGTATTAAGATAATCTAACTTTTTAGTGCAAATTACTTACCATGCAAATTCCACAGTTAGGTCAGGCATGCTTCTTGCTACGTGAGCAGATTTTGTCAGTGGAATTAGGAAAAGTAAATTCAGCAATTCGTACAATTGTCAGAAATGAAATCCCCGTAATTATAAATCATGTACAATGGATTTTTAGGAAGCACACGCAACAGGGAGATTGTGAATAAAATAAAGCTATATGAATAAAACTTCAGTTGTTGCCACGAACTTTGTAGTATAAAGTGCCATTCAAGACCAAGAATACGTTATAAAGTGCATTCTGCAAAACTTGTGTACGAAAACAATGCATACCTAAAGACATTTCTGATGCTACGCTGCGCTTTATGAGAAGATTTCATTGCATCCAAACAAAAACAATGTATTTGCAGTTTTTGCACAGTGTGCAATCATTTCATACTCACAGTACAGTAAAGTGCTGCTCCTTGTTTGTACAACAAAGTGGTAAGCTATAGTATATAGTTGTGGCGTAAGCGCAAAGCGCATTCCATTAATTGTATTTCACACTAAATTATTAGGTTGTCAGTTGAGAATTCATCTGGATCATGAGAACAGCCTTGTGGTCTCATCAAAACTTTCCCTACGTATAATTCTGTCGTTGAGTTTTTTTCTTAAAACACAAAATGACTTTTTTTTAAATTATGTAGATATTTTGCCAACTACTCCGCAGTTTATCCTATAATACCAGCAAAAACTATGATTTAGTGGAAATTCTAGCTCTGCTTAATGGTCTACACTCTAATGACAGACTGTGTTTCGCTATATGCAATTTTGTAAAGAGATTTGGAACGATATATAAAGATTCAAAAGTGTATACCTATGCATAAAATGTAATAAAAACGGTGCTACGGACACAATTCCTACGCTACATACTTTATTTAGATTATAGATGGCACATATGAGGAATAATGAGTAAGCAAATGATGATGACTGTATTATGATTCAATCAAATCCATACAGTTTTAATTTGTTTACTGTTGCCTTTTTGCTCGCATAAATATATATTTCTTGTCAAACGGTTAAAATATAATACATGTCTGCACTGATTTAACTGTATACATACAGTATGAACTCGGACTTCTTGTCAGGAATGAAATAACTGTCACTCTCAAAAAAGGCAAGGAAACGGTAATGCGTAAAGTTCATTATGATGACACTCATGGGTGTAGCTTTATTTCTTCTTACTTTTATTTTATGCAGTAATATATATGTACCCAAGTATGGGTTTCAACTGTGTGATAATAATAAGTCACAGTAATAGTCACATTCAGCCGTATGCAGTAAATATCTAAAACAGTGTCCTGAACACAAATGAAGAAAGGAAAAAATAGACAACTGGTGAACACATGTTATTTTTAAGTGTACCATTCACTCGAAAGTCTCACTCAACGCTCCAGCTCTCCTTCTCCTTTACCATCACCATCCCATTCGTTTCAAGACAAACTGCAATTGTAAAAGATTGCACGTTTCATACCCTCCTCATATAAGCAACATCAACGTCACTTACGTGTATTTTGTCTATTTAAGGTAATCTAGGCAGATACTGGGAGGATGTACGACTCGAATTTCAAATTCAAATGAGTGTTTTCTAAATCACTTTTGCTCTTTCTCAACCAGCCAACTACGCATTTTATTGGCAGTTAAATAGTTCGCTACGCTTTTTCTTGTATGCTTTTTACATTCGACGTATGTATGTGCCTACATTTTTTTGATCTTGCCATTTATTTAATTTACATTTCCCGTCTAACTCTACTTTGATTTGAACCTTCATTTCATGGCAAGCCTGCATAAAGGTTTATTTGAGTTCATTTCCTTACTTAATACCGACACCGCAAATGCTAGAGAATGCAACGTCAAACATGATTGAAGACGAAGTGCTAAGCAAAAGTGCATAGGTATTTGTGCACTTTCATTGTAAATGCAACTAGAATACCAAGTAGTTTTTATATTGTGTAGAAAATTTGACTTTTGTCTTCATAATAATTTAATAGAAGAGCGTCAATAAAATAGCAATGGAATTATGCATGTTTTCAAAAGTTTGAGGAAATAAACTTGAAGCGATTGGAGCATCTTCTTCAGCAAGTAACCACCTATATAGCTGTTCATTAATTTACCAAAGAGATAGTGAGTATAGATTTAATAGAAAGACTATAATATCATTTTATATCTGTATAATGTCAATGTGAAATTGAAACCATTACTACCGCACAACAATACAATTAAAAAAACATATATACTCATATCACACAGTAGGATACTAAATCATTACAAGACATGAGAGCACGATATTGTTTGAAGGTTATTTCAAGAAAGTTGCGTGTTCCTACTAAACTGGTAGCAATGTAATGTGCTGAAACAAAAAACCCATTACCTACTATCATTATTATTACGTGTGGGCTAGTAGGCTGTCGATAATGTTCATCTGAGGTTGATATCAGTAGCAGGAAAGCAAAAGTCACCCTTGCCTCGCATCTTCACTTGATTATGACATTTTACCTCAACAGCAAAATACTGTAGAAAAGGCACAATGATGATTTGATAAGAAAATGGTTGTGATGATGATGATGAGCATCCTTACTTAATTCAATTTGAAGGCTACTTCCCAAGTCAACCAGAGAGGACGGCATAGCACAAAACAATGCCACCACAACATTGCTTGACCATGTTTTTACAGGGCCAGTTGTGTAGAAGAAATGCAAGAACGTGCTGCTATTTAAGTAGGGAGAGGTAACAGATCCTCTTTTCTTTTGAATAATGGTCATACTTTGTCCGTGTACGGTTCATTTCATGCAGCTTTTCCTAGCCACGATGATATAGTATGCTGATAATATCACTCACTCTGTCAGTGCAGTGTAGCCAGCCAACCAAATTATCAGGCGACTCGAAATGACATGCTTGAGGCATATTATTATGCAATGGTATTTTACTGGAGGGGTTTTATCAGCCAAGTTC
>JAHZMZ010004878.1:0-10532 GCA_027743805.1 Lepidocyrtoides sp. E14
ATGTGATTAGAAAGGAAGAAGGAAAGAGATACTTTCACCCGAGTTTGTTACCTTCTCCACTGGGACTTGTTGTTTTCTTCCTTGCATACCTTATGAACTCGCTATAATTCACTTTTTCTGAGCATGAGCGCTTGATTCTAACACCGTGTAAATATGAAAATGTTCATGTACAACATAAAATACCTAAGCGGCTTCCAGTTGTTCATAGTATTTTCATGCTATTAAATTATATACCTAAAATATATTAATGCAGTGATTTACAACGCATTCACTTAAAATCATTGTCGGGTGTCCGAGGAAACGCTAACTTTCTCTTGTTTCTGCTCTACTTAATTGCAAGCAAACAGTGAATATATGATAATCCAGGGGAAGCAACGATGCTATGAAGAACTGAAAGGGCTTTAACACATATTCGTTGCCGTCGTCATTACCCTCATTGTAAAAACCGCAAATTTTTAATTTCAGATTTTGATTAATAATTTAGTGTGATGTTACCGTGTGTTTACATAACAGACTGATGACGACGATACTGATATGATCGACGACTACTGATGATACTGCGTACATCATCGTTAGTGTTCAAGATTGAAGAATACAGTGTGTCTAATTTACGACATCACATTACCAATGATGTGTTAATTTCCTGGAGAAAGTGTTGCTAATGCGTGCAACAGCTGTGTGTATTTATTATAATACAAGTATTTAGATACACACAACTTTCACTGACGGTGAAAATGGAGATTTAAGTAAATCAGCTTTTGCTAGTAAAAGAAGCATGTAAATCCTTGCTGCCAATAATTATCGGCCGACAGCATCCCATATGAACTGACATTTAAATTTCCGTGAAAGATAAATCATAAACGCTAACGGTTAACTTAGGCATGCTCCCTTTGCCTTTTCCATTATAAATGGATACAGTAATGATTCGTGCGTATATTAAACTTTCAGTTGGAGGAAGTAGGGAGCGTCTAAAATATTTATTATGGTAATTATCAAATAACAGTAAAATTACATTAACAGCTTGCCAGCTGAACTGTGTGAGACATGAACCTAGGGACATGCACGTTTCCTTTTCTTCTCATGTCTTTACTAATGTCCATACACAAATTGAATGGAGATATCAGATTGAAAACGAGAGAGTGTGTGGTGTGATGCAAATTACTGTTGAATCTGTAACATTTGAACAGAGAAAGAGATGATATCCTCACCTAACGATGATCACTTGGGTGACTGAGTACCCATATCATGCTATATCTTACATTTATTGTAGTCACGTATGTCCGTGTTCAGAGATATATATTTTAATAATGTGTTATATTCTCTACTTCTCACAACTTCATTAGAAAAGCACTGGAATTTAGCCCGCCTTGTCATCATGAAAATGACAGTTGGGCACGGTAAGGACAGACTGATGAGTTGTCCTTGGAACAACTCATTTTAGTCGGCAATTGTTTGTTTGGCTTCTGTTTGCCGCAAAGAATGTAGGAATTTCCATGAAGGTAGAAGTTGGCATGTCAGTTACTTTCTCGAAATGTGTTGCACAACGATTGTCATTTTGTGACAAATAACAAGTTGGTAAAAAACTTGTACTGACACTGTTACGCCGATGATGTGGCCAAGTCTTTGTATATCCTATTATTATAGATACACGTGCGTATATATGAATATAATTCTAGATTTTTTTTTTCAATTCAGTTGAAAAAGTAAGAGTAGAAAAGGGGAGAGATAAGGGAAGACAAGAACACCTTGTTGTTTTCAACGGGATCAGCATTGCCAAGTCTTTGCTGTTGCATGTAAGATTAGACATTGCTGCTTCCCTTCATTAGTGTCATCTTTCACCGTTCCTTCCTTCCCTACAATGCACTCGTTAGCATACAAAAATGAAAAAGGGAATCCAAACATACATAATACATTACGATATATTACCAGCTCTTCATGTTCCTTGAGATTTCTTCTTGAGCAAACTACACCAGCCATTATACATACATGAATGCTCTGCCGTCGCCAATTTTTATCTTCTCTGGAAAGAAAATTGGTGTGTACATTTTCAAAGCAAATTGATGACAGGATACAAACCAAATCTTAAGAATCTCCTTTCCATTACTCTCGTATTCTCATATCACTTAGGTATATCATCATATTAGAAATAATACTAAATGAAAAGTGGTAACGCCAGTGGATCAAATGGATTTAACGAGTCCCCACTTTCTCTCGCATGGAGTCTCACTATAATATAAATGTATGTAAATACATATTATATCCTTTCATACATTTAATCCTTGACTTGAATTCACTTATTTCTCTGAAATATCTAAACGAGAAAGGCATGCATATTATGTAGCTTGCTGAGAACAGGGAAGGATTCGTTGGAAGACTTGTGTGTTGATTTTGCAAAAAAATATAAAAAAGTACCTAGCCACTGCAACAACCGTAAACAATACAGCAGCGTTTCTTATTTTTCCCTGGGACACTGAACTGGATCAACAACATGATCAATCAATGTTCTCTTTTCCCAGCGGATTCAGCAGTTGATCCGTATGTCAGGCTCTATCTACTATCTATAAAAGGCGCACGATACAGTTGGAGCAAGAAGTCGTCTTTTCGTACTTGCAAGTGAATATGCCACTCAACAATAAAGGAAATAAAATAGACGAACCTTCCAATCTGTTGTGTATAATGCTTAAAGTAATAGCACTTTTTGGTGTGCTGCCGGTGGTCGGGCTGGAAACTTAATACAGAGAACGTGAGTGCATACCAATTTGAGAAGAGTAGAGTTAAAACGAAATTAGAGTAGGTAAATAAATATATCCAATGAATATGACAAAAACACACACATAATATTTATATATAGATACCGGGAAAAGTTGCCTATCCTTACTACTGATAGAAATACAGATTACTGTGTGGAAGGGCAGTTTTGACATTTATTTATTTAATTTAAACTTCCGTCCAAAGGACTAGAGTCAATATTTTCCTCTTTGTTGTGGTAATATGATAATAGAAGCTCTATAGTAATGTCTTAGAAATCTTCAAGTTGACAGTACAGTGTCACAGAACTTCAAAATTATTTGATTTGCAGCAACAAAGGAAATGGTGATATAATGCTTATATGATTTTCTCAAATCAACTTTTTTTTTTGTTTTTGCCACTGCAACTTTATATACTATAAGTTATAGTATATAACTATCTCTATCTTACTTCTATAATGTGTATTTGCCTTGTTCACAAGTTACTCTCCAACTTTTCCACTTTTTGTTTTCTTTCCCTGTCAAAGTGTACAACAGCAGAAAGAGCTTTGAGCGGAGCGTAGAAACAGGTATAAAGTAGAAATTTGTCTGTCTACAAAATATTCTCGTTTGTCAAGGTCCATTCATTTTCTAAAAGGACGGAGGGAAAAACTCTACGTCTCTAATGTCAAATGTGTCTTCACCGTATTTTACGAACAAAAGTATTTTAGGCGACAGGAAAAGGGCACACACATCATTGTGTTCCGTGAAGACAATTCAGTGTTGATTAAAAATACCTCAAATTTTCACCGTCATCTTTTCGTTGACAAAAGAAATTTCTCAACAATCAGTCCAGCAGTAACACATTTTCATCAAAGATAAAAAAAACTACCACTATGCTCCACATCCTCTTCACAAAAGTAGTGTGAGAAACTGTGAGAAAAGTGTTAAAGTGTTCATTATCTAGAGTACGTATGAGGAATCTTTCAGAAAGTAAAGTATTTGTAGAAAAAAATTGCGACGCATTCTCAAACACCATATTATCTTCATTCCTCAAGTCTTACTTGGCTTATCTTATAATATTTGGCTAGTATATGGATGTATACGTGCATATTTTAGTTTATATAATAGATCATCTGAATGTTCTCCTCAAGAGTATTTCTATTCTAAAGAATATATTATCGTTCAATTGCATTAAATTACAAGAATCAGTACGCGACAACTATTCATGGAAACTATGGGCATGTGGGCATGGTGATACGCCATACATCACAGAAAAAAAATTTCAAATTCAGATTTTGCAATTACCTATTACTAATTCCTAGTACAGCAATCAAATTTTAGAATGAAAGTAGACGGTTATAAACCACGTTATACCTTCAAAAACATTTTCCAGGCAACTTAAAAGGTTTAACATGTCATTTTGCAACTCTCCAAACCATCACTGATTGATATGGTGACTACAGCTTGACGTATGTAGTGCATACAGAGCGGTTATAATACTTGAAGTTTAACCACTATATTATTATAGCTTCCAGTGGTTGTGAATACTTTTTCATTTCTCGGGAATGTCATTACCATTATTGTTGGCCAATGAAAATAAGTAGTATAAAGAAAAGTCATAGCAGTTGATAATTAAAAAAGTTAAGAAAGTATGATGATAGTTTTACATTGTTTTCTCGGCGAAAGAAACGAGATACTGAGAATGGAAAGGGAAAAAGACTGATAGAATTAGAGAAATAACCATGAAAAGTTTATTTTTTTTGTCTTCAATCTACAAAAAGTATAAATGGTTTTACACTCCTTTTCTCTAGACCATTTCTTTCAAAGCATAAAAAGTACGACTGATAGTATACGGATATCAATTCTAAAGATGAATACGCAACCATTATACAATTACTACACTTTTCTCTTGCAACGACAGCGTTTCATAGGCTATTATTATATCGAGAAGTTAGACCAAATGAGTGGTAAACACATTTTTATTTGGAAATTAGAGTTTCATACCGGAACCTTCAACCTGTACTTCTTCCTTACGCTCTTTTTTTCTCTGTGTCACTTATATTCTTCAAAGCGCGAGAAAACTTTATAAGCCATTCGGAAATTACAAGTTGTTAGTAGAAGAAAGTAAAAAATGTGTGGATGAGCCATTGAGTCATGAGAGGAGAGTAGGGCAGGGCAGTGATGCTGTTTTTGCGTTAAGAGAAAAATGCTGATATATGAAAGAACTCGGAGAATACTAAAATGGATGTTCTAATTGATAGTTCTTAGAAATATACGACGCAAATTTAGTTTAAGCTTGATCATTACTTGATAAAGTTCAAGCTCTGTGCTAGCAAACCCAAATGTTTAACATGGCGGACCTCTTACTAAAAATTGTGTCGAAAAATGACTAGAAATGAGTACTTACTAAGAGTAGTATTTCTAAAAATAGCTAGCAAATTCAAGCAGCCAAACGAAGCAATTTCCTTGTTGCTTAATTTGAAACGATTATCATAACAGCTTAGGTGAAAAATCTATCGGATTCTTCCTATTCATATGAGTTCGTATTTTACTGAATTAAGTATTGTGTACTTCATTTTTAATATGCTATAAATGCATGCTGTGTATTATACATACATACATTCCTCATTGCACCTTCACACGTTATAAATTGGTATAGAATCATCCTTGTTCAATTAGTCAGCTTGGTGAATGCCATATTATTATATTCTGAAGAACATGCCTATGTACAGTGTAAGTGGAATATCTCTTGAAGTCATGAAATATATACATACATATGTGTTCACGTATTTATCCTCTTGCCACTTGACACTTTTAGTTTACAGAGGTTCATTCAGATTCACCGCGTGGAGGTGCCAATATGGGAGCAGCTTTTCCACAGAAATAAAAAATGTTTTTTTCTCCGTAAATAAAAGAATAGTGTGTATCAGTCTCGTGTTGACCCTTAATTATAAAACTAATACTCTTGTTTATTGCTCTTAAGGAATAGCCAGACACCGGATGAATGTGTGCGAAATATTAGTCTAAAGGTCACTAACATGTTGTCAGTCTGCACATACTATTTTACTATAACGCTTCAATTAAGATTTTCACTTACTTTCGTCCTTCAGTGTTAAAAATTTTAGATAAATTATGTTGGTCCAGTCGCTTTAGTTAAGTGTATACATGTCGGTAGGTATTTTATAGAAAGAAAAAATTGTATGCTTTTATTTATTTATGTCTCTTGTTATTAAATAATAAGGACTATGTTCATTAGAGAGACACCGAATTCTAAAAAATAGTGAGGAGAAAACGCGTAGAAGCATACTAGTGAAGTGTACAGAAAGGGTTGCGTCGGGCTTTTTATGTCTTTTCATCTTGTTTTGTGAGTCTTTGTCTTGTCTGAGTTTTCTTCTTACACTTGTCTTTCTGTGACAATTTGTTTCCTCTCACCCGTAAATTATGAACTCTTCTTACTTTTTCCAACAGTGCCAAGAGGAATGACATGAATGAGGGAGGATGATGTAATTTGTTGCAGTACAACTAATTCACAACAACTAAGTGAAGCATTTGATTTGAATAAATACAGTAACTTGCCACAGTGCCAAAGGCCCTTATAGTATAGTGCCCTCTGTTTTATTATCAATGGTCTTTTTGTTTTGAATCGAGACTAAAACTTGACTGTCTATTATAAAAAAAATACCGTGGGTTTTACCTCACTCTCGCATTCCACCTCGGTAAACGCAAAATATGATTATTGTTTGGTTCATATTGATGAATTGAAAGTTAGTATGGATTCTTCTCATCTTGTCATCGTCGTTGCCCTCACAATTTCTTAAATATAATCAATAGTAAATATCCTTTGAAGTATTCACAGGAAACAAAAACAAAGCAGTTCTACAAGTCACAAGCATTGTATGGAGATTCTGATTGAAAGTATTCCTCGCTTGAATGTATAATCCTGTTTGTCAAAATTGCCTTTCCTTTTATGCCGCAGAAACAAACAGCAAATGGGAATAAAAAATAAAATATTTCAGACACAAAGACATAAGTTATTGTTTTCCTTCTCCTTTGTCCCCTATTTGTCTAATAAATACACAAAGTTAACAAGCCAACAGATGTTGATGGGAAATCCTTAAGCAAACAAACTGAAAAAAGTTTTTGACGTCACATTATCATTTTGAACTTTTGTTTCAATTTAGCTAGAACAAATATTATAGAGAAACGTTGGCAAGGGAGAACTGCATAATGTTTTATTGAGTGCATATACTGCAAAAAAATTTTTAAATCTTTGCAACCTGAAGACCAACTAATTACCTGAAAAATCAGAATTTTTTTGCAAATGAGTTTAGTTTTTTGCGTCTGTCATGACTTCTTGCTTATGCACGAGGATTATACATACTTATTTGTTTGTTGTGACTTCTGGTGACACCTTATTACTTTGTATAAGACAACGTGTCATGTAAAAATCGAAAAATGACAGTGCAAAGTGCAAAATGTATTTACTTTTGTTTAGATTGTTTATAGTACTTTCTCTCGTTCTCTTAGAAAAGAATGTTTGCTTAATAAATAGCAATAAATTCAAAGTGATACTAAAGTTTTCTTAAAATCTTGAAGTACTCTTATGAAAAATATTTGTCTTGTCTCTTCTTATCCCATATTTTATTTTGCGTAGAGCCAATGTCTCTTATATCCTGCGTCGCTGTGAATATAAATTCTTATTTTTTTAGAAAAAATCTCTTAGTGCTCTCAATAGTCTCAATGTATTCAGCAAAAAATACTAAAGCACTTGTTTTGGCGACTCGCGACCCGCATTCTTTCTCCTTTGACTTCAAAACTTCATTGATGGTATAACATCATTTGACAAAAGTTGTTCGCTGTTACAAATATTCCAAACTGTCCATACCCATTTTTTCTCTTACATTTGTTTCATTCAGTGCACCATTTGCGCACTATATTCGGAAGAGCTGTAATATTTCACGTCACTTGTTTCTGTTTTCTTGCTAAAAAGATATCATACTAGTGAATGAACTTTTTTTCGGTGAAAAATTTACTTACCAACTCAAAAAAGTCTTTCTCTCCACAATAGAGAGTGTGAGTAAATAAATTAATAAACATACTTAAAACTACTTTTTTATAAATGAAACACATATTTTAGAGAGTAAATCAGCAACTAAACGTGTTCCCACTTTCACTGCCATTTTTTTCCTTTTGCAATTCATCTGTTGAGTCAGTTTCGAATGGTGTGTATTCGACAAAAGCGGTTGAGATTTTTTTTTATTCCAGTAGTCTCTAGTAGTACCTTTTTTATAATGATACAAATATATGCTACGAATGGATTGTTAATCTTCTTTTCTACATCACCACTTTACCCAAAGCAATCTACCTAAGTATTTGAACGGTGCTGACGGTGAGAAAAACGATCCCACTCAGCAGTGGCTTAAACTTCGTCCTATTTTGTTTGAGTGTGAGTGTATACGCCAATGTGATGATGACGTTACAAACAAAACTCAAAAAGTATCGTTTTTCAGACAGAGGGGGAACTTTTATATGTACATCTGGGGAATAATAGGAAAAACCTCACCTCCTCCAACTTGGTCTAAATCGCGATAATATTCCTTCCATCTTCCATTCAACTCAAAGTAAAACGATTTCTCGTTGCGAATGTGAATTGATTTTTAACTTCAGTGGAAGTTCTACTGAGGAACCAAGAATGTGGCGGCAGTGTTGGTAGGGTATATTTATGGAGAAAATGAACTTAGCTCATGATGAGATCTTCTGCTGTAGGAAATTGTAAGGTATATTTTTATACTGGATGCTAGAAAAAATGTAAAAGTTTACTCGATGAGTAGGTGTCCTTAGGTAAGCTAATATTGAGTAGGCAGTTTAAATGCAAGCATCAAATAAAGTAAATGATTCACCAGTTTGTCGAAAAAAAAGAGTAAAAAGAAGCTGCCGTTTGTGCGCAGATGAGATTGAAAGAAATTCTGTTGCCAGTACCAAGTGTGTTTGTGTGTCTGCCGTTCGTTGTAGGTTGCAGATTCATTGGAAACTTTCTTTTATTCTATTTCCACTTCTTTTCTTTCTTTTTTTCAATTAGCTTCACTTTTTCATGAATGCCATGCTGCCTAAATATGTATATGTCTACTTACCTTTCTTCTTTTCCATCTTTCTGAAATTCGTGCTCTTTTTTCCTGGAAAAAAAACACTCGCATGAATGCATGTGTGGTGACGGTAAATGATCACACTCTTGCTTAGGTCGATACCATAGGCGGGTTCAAATCACATCAAGAATAGAAATCTATTTTTGTTCTTGCGCTTTTTCCATATTCGTGATCACTGATCCAACCTTCTCCTTCTGAATTTAAGACTTTCCCTTTCTGCATGCAAATATTCGTTTTTGTGTGCTTAAACAGTTTTTATGCATAATTTTCTATAATCGTTTTAAATATCATACGGTACGGTGTATGGGCTACAGCATGTTGTTATATGACTTGGCAGGTACTTCATAATACATGCTTTATTCCATGCGTGCACCTTCAGCTACATTTGTTTTCTTAAAATATGAACTACGTAACTGCTACTAAGCACATATAGTAAGTAATATCATGCATCACTTGACTTGATATGCTGATGGTTGGCGTCGGTGTTGATGATGATGATATGACGCTCAGTTGATTCACATTCTTCTTCTTTTTTCTACATAGTATAAGGAGAGCGACTTCTCTTTCGCAAACATTTTGTTTTCCTTTCACGTTCAGCAAAAGAAATTGAATTTACAGTGATTTTAAGTAGATCTGTATTTTATACGTGCTCCCACCTCTAAGCCAAGTGATAATGCTGCTATTGTGACCTGTATGAATATAAAATGTGTGTAATGATAACACATACAAAATAAGCCTAGCCAGGGTCTTAACGCACGCAAGCAAGCAGTGGCAGAAAAATGTCTTCACTTTTTGACCAGAGAGATTCTTAATATTCCGGAATGGATGCATCCATTTTTATATTAGTTGTATGTAGGAAAAAGTAGAAGACCTGGTAAACATATTGTGTTGTTGAAAAGTAGCGGTAGTGAAAATGCGAATGTATCTTTTTCGCTTCTTTCGTAGAATCCCTGGTTTTATACTAACGTGTGCATGTTTGAGTTTGCAACAGCGTTTGAATAAATTTCGACACATAGCCCCATAATAAATGTATTGAAAGATGAGCTAAGAAAAGGTAGAGATAGACGACGATAAGAATACGACGTGAATTTTACTGTTTGCTTTTAATAAAGTGGCAACTTTTCCGCTCACTATGAACAAAAATGTAACCACACATGAAGCATAATATTCGTATGTATTCTTCTGGGCTAAATCCAAATGTCTATTCGTTGCTTAGATTACCCCGAAATTTTAGTGGTGTGTTGGTTGTTTAAATGAGAATACATAATATGTACTTGTGTTTGTTTTAAGTTGGATGCCTCAGTAATAAAGTACAGATACTTCAAACATTGCTTGTCATGCAAGGTATTAATACATAGAAAAAAAGTTATTTAAAAAATATTCAACAATGATCAGAAAATCTCTTTTGAAGCATACATGGCGTTCATCTCTGCTGGAATATGATGTCAGTAAAAATTCCATCTTAAAGTATCCCTCAGACAGATATGATAAAATATAAAAGTATTCAGACACGGAAGCAAAAAAGTAACACAATAAGTGGTTTCAATACGCTGGTCGTTCTAGAGTCTTCCTTTCTTAATTTTTTTCCTTGAAAAGAGTTCAAACACAGTCATTGAGCCATGACTTGATTCGGTACCCATTACCCATATCATATCAACCA
>JAHZMZ010004879.1:0-20626 GCA_027743805.1 Lepidocyrtoides sp. E14
TTCTATTTTCTCAACAAAATTACAAATGCTAGAACATGTCTGTTTGGTATGTATTTCACTCAGAAAAAAATTCATAGCAGCAGCGAGCTTCATTTCCCTGACTTGTCAGGCACTGGTTATAAATTATAATAATATAGTTTTTAATTATCACACCATCATCATCGGTACAAAATAATATGAATTATGAGAATTAAGATCTTTAAGAAAGTTGGAAACATGAAGGTTGGATGAATAAACTGTACATACCTATCATACCTATACTGACAGCAAAAGTGTTCTCAGATTGTCACTTCTTCCCTCCTGTGTTTAGCTAAAAAAATGTACTTCCTTTTCATGAAAAAAATGATCGTTACAAGTTAAATGGTTTTCAATATGAATTATTTAACTTTCAACGATGATTACATAACAGCTCAGTGATTAATATGCTTATTGATTAAATTAGATGGTTGATTTATTTTTTGAGTGAAATGTGGCTTTTAACATTTAATGAGCATGTGCGTGAGCAAGTATCACGTATACAAAATCATGAAATCGACACTGGGCGGTTCGGCTAGCTCTTTTACTTCTATTGCGGCAGGTTCATTCATTTTAACTTTTGATTGACAGACTGTAGTTTGAATATATTTTCATAGCTTCCATTACTTGATTATCATTACATTTTTGAAAATTAAAATCGATCGATTTCAGACGTACATAGGTACATTATGTGTACAGGAAGTTAATGCACGATTACTTGATTTTATGGCTAAAATTTTTATTCAACTTGACGAAAAGTAAGTGCAACAAGTTTAACAGAATATGCAGAATTAACGTTGTAAAAAGTAAAAGCGAAGAATTCAGTACTGAGCAATTTATCAGAAAACGATGTTGTGCAATAAACTGAAGGAGTTAGTTGGAAGGGATCATAATACAATAACAATTATCACATGAAACTTTTGATCACCCCACCGGATGAATATGTCATTCCGCCAAAATAATAATAATAAAAAAAACCAATAGGCTTGGCATTTTTTTGGCATGATTTTTCAATGAAACCTATTCATTTTTTTAGTATAGCTATTTGCTTCAACAGAGAGAATTTTTTTGTAAGATCACATAATTGCTTTTTTATTCAACTGCTTCATTCATTCATTCATTTGATCGTTATCATGTTTATTATTATGATTTTATTGCAAAATATGCACTCGTAATAATGCATTTCCCTTTTAACAAGATCTCCAATAAATTGTTGTTCTTGTCATATGAAGTTCATTGCACCTCTCTTTCGTTTTTTTCTTGTGCATTCCTTTCTCCCTCTCCGAATGAAAATGTAGACCGTATCTGTTTATTTGTTTAAAATAAATGATCATGTAACCTTCGAAAAATACAGGATAATAACAGTAATCTGTGTGTACATGTGAAAGAAAACTGTCAACTTGAGGAAAACGCCAGAGATAGCAATAAGTTTGTTTGTCGTAAATTGACTGTGTAAGTACGGATGTGGCTGCATGCCATAACAGTTTGGTGCTTGGCTAGGTTGAAAATTATACGGCAGCAGCAGTGGAATGCATAATGAATGAGCTGCTTAAAAACTGTATCATATCATCATATCTCACATAACCGTAAAGTGCAATATTATGCTGTATTTACTTTTCCTACTGCTACTACCGCTTGTATAACCATGATTATAGGCATCTCACATCAACGTATTAATCATGTTCTTTTCTCAAAAAAATAAACGCAAGGTTACATGTAAATTATATGCTAATGTGAAAAAAGGAAGAAAGAAAACAAGAGTGAAAAAAGCGTAGGCACATCATGCAAAAAAGATAATCACACAGCTTGTCGCTTTTAAAACTACAGACTATGTAATGTGATATGCACATGTGATATCGGTAGTGGTAGTAGTGACAAGAAAAAATAAATAATATGCGTGTATACAAAATGTAAAACATGTTATTGCATTGTTGCGTACTTTTTTTACCGTTCGAAAAGTAGCGTATTTACCTAGTCTAGTTTGCTTGCAGGAGCAGTAGTCGCAACGCAACAATAATGATATATCGCTTGCTCTTGCCTGTTTTGCTAGTAAGTCAGTGGCATGAGCAGATTTTTTTAAATGATAAGCCCAACAAACAGTCGAAAGAGGACTACTGACAGGAAATTTTTGCTAATTTTTTGCATACTTACACACACACACACAAAACCCAAACCAAAATTTACAAGCAATTGTTATCATCATCATTATCATGACGTCATGGACGTGTTAAATTTTATTTTGCTGTTGTCACCAATAAATGGAGATAGTAGGAAAATGGTGGAGAACTTAAAGTCAGTCCACTAATAAAGTATAATTATTGCAATGCAGAGCACACAATTTTTGTTAATTTTGGGTAGGTGGAGACAGTAAGCCACAACAATGGTAACCTGAACTTATATGCTAAAAGATGCGTTACATCTATTAAGCCAGGTAGATTTATGGGTGTACCCACAAAGATTCCACCATCATCACTACACTGCACTGTACAGAGTAACTACGCTCAAATACCGCCTTGATTGCACTCTGTGTGGTGCTGCAGAAAATATAACTCATTATTTTATTGTGAATTATTACGAGAGTTCTTTAGCAGCAGCGGCAACGAGAAAAATATAGATTGAAATCACTTTCTACTACTTCTATCCTTATCATATTTCAGTTTGTGCTTAAATGGTGTGGTAGTGGTAGTAATACCTACGTATACCGTGATTGGTACATAGGTACGCATAGGGATGAATGATGACAAATCTGGGACAGAAAATGCAAAGGATTAGGTGTAATAGACTTATTACCTCGTTAAAGAGTTTTTAATCAAGACAATCATAGAAGCGTTCATGACAATGACAAGAACCGCAAAAAGAGCAGGTATCCGTCCACACAAGTCTATATGTCACGAAAGCGAGAGTTAACTAGCATAAATATGGCTTATATGTGTGTAGGTACATGTGCTGAAATTGCATTAGCTGTAATTAATGTCATTGTATTTAAACCGTTTATTTACGCATTGTTGTTAATTATTATTCAGTTTTTTAGAGGAAACCTCAGCAGTTTTGTTTTTGCTACAGACAATGATGATCGGCGGGCGGAACTGCGTGTTTTCCTTCTTTCCTCTTCTCCTAGGAGGAGCTTTGTTGGTCTGTGTTTGCGGTCGCAGTAATTAAGTGGTCGCGTTTATGATGCTTTGTTCATTAAATTAAGGGACGACTGATGGATGAGCAATAATGACAAGCAAACATGGATTCACGAGTGAATCATTGATGTAATTTTGTTGAAAACAGAAACCACAATGGATGTTCCCTGTATTTACAAGCAGTGAAAATCTGTACTTGAGTAAGTGAAAAATTTAGGAAAGCGTCTTGCCATACACGAATTTCATATTTCACTGTTGTTAGTTGTTGCGAAGAAGAGTTGCTGCTTCTTCAACAAATTTGTTTCAATCGTGCTTGACGTCTTAATCAAAAGGTGAATAGAAAAGGTGTGTGCATTTTAGTCATTTCGTTCACGTCTCCATTTTTACACGTCAAAATAAAAGTGAATTGGACGAGAATAAAAGCATAATATAGAAACTAACCCAGAGAGTTTAAATCACTGTCACTGAACTTTTGATTTTATGTGAAGCAAGCTGTATTTTTCTACTACCACTACTGACCATGATACGCACTTGACTGGCAGCGCGTACTTGAAACATTGTGCGAATTCAAAATAGCAGTTTTCAAATAAAAGTACATACCTACAAATGGTATCTACATGTACAATGCCGTGGTTAATATAATACCGACGAGAGTTGCTAAATGATAAATATTATTGCATTATCAATGAGTATCATTTCCTTTCATTGTTCTTCATCTGTCATCTCTACTGCTGCACTTATGTACTTTTGCAATATATTATTTATCTATTCCTTTAGCGGGCGTTTTATTGACTGACTTGTACAAGTGCATAATATGGAAGTATATCCGTAATCCCTACCGGAAATTGAAATTATTACACAAGTACTAGTACTACAAACGGACAACACTGCCTGCAGCACTATTGATCAAAAAAATGCATGTTGTTTGATGATGACGGTAATACCTTGTGGTAACATTGATAATTGCCTTGTTACAACAACTCTCGATGATAACGCTGCAATCAAACTTTTTGATTCCGTAACAATGCAGAGAAACAGACAAAGTTTATGTTTATTTGAACATTTTTGCTCATTAGCTTAGTAATGAAGAGAGGAACTGTGCAATAAATTGCAAATTGCATTCAATGCAAAAATTTTTTACGTTTCAAAACAATGAATCGATGAGTAAATTAAAGCGGAGTTAATGATCACAACTAAGTACGTACCGTCATAGCACATGCATAAAAAATGTCAATGTGTCACTTTGTATTATATCAAGCGTTCTTTATGAAATGCGCTCGAAATGGAAAGCAACATTTTTAAATACATTTTGCATGCAAAAAGAGTTCGACAGGCAGTCTTTATATTTTTCAGAGATGTTTTTATCAAGTATTGAAATTGAAGACAATGCAGTATTTAATAATTTTGTCAGAAACAACTTTCTAGAATAGAATTTAAAACAAATATAGAGAGTAGGGTAGGAGAATGAATGACACTGGCAGAAATAAATTAGTCATTTGGAAGGGGTCACTGTGGGATTTTTTACACTTCAATGAACTTTAACTTGGCAAACGGATAAAACTTTTTTAAACCTTCATTTCTGTCATTTCTGAAAGTAATAATTACTTACCATTAAAATTTTTTTTTTCAATTTTTTGATTTTTTTGGAGTATAACTTTTGCTTAATTTGGAAACGTTTTGAGTGAAACGGCTTAACTTTTTCTAGCCCTCCACCCAGGGTATGAGGTATTTCATTGTACAGGTAACGTAGGTAGTGTAGGTAGTAGGATTATTATGTTCAGAAATGACAGAAATGAAGGTTTAAAAAAAATTTTCGTCCACTTCCCTGCCGGGAAGCGGACGAAAATTTTTTCGCTCCATTTTTTTTAATTTTAATTTTTACGTTCAGAAATAAAGGTTTAAAAAAATCACTTCCGTTTAAAAAAGGAAGTCTGAATGTACCAGCAAATGAGTTGGAATCAGAAGCCAGTTGGTGGATACGAGGAGGCGGCGAAAATACATGAGCCATGTTGGAGTTCATTCAATGTACATTTATTGTATTTTGACTGAGGTTAATTAAGCGTGTTGTTAACTAGGAAACTATTTTCTATCAGTATCCAAACATAATATTATTATGGTTGCGCTTAACTCTCCACTAATTTGTATTAATACTACCCAATAATTATTGAATAATTTGATAGTACATACCTCACCTCTATCTATTTCCTGTCGCTGCACTCTTCTGATGAGCACCAAATGATGTTGGCGCAGTTTACTAATTGAAGACAAGCTTTCTGTCACATTTGTCATTTTACAAATCTCTCAATTTCCCAGCAATAAATCTCTACAAAAAATCAAATAATTAATCGGCTTCAACCGCAAAGGCAAGTTACAATAATCGATTAGGTTAGACAAGGCCTAAGCCAAAGACAAAAGAAAGTATTTATCAAAATATTATATTCAACATCACCTTGTCGAATACTAATATCATAATCAATTGTTCATTCATATGTACAATTAATCGAAACAACACAATGATGAATCCTTCATCCCAAGAGTACAATTTTATTACAAAATTACATTGTTTTACCATTTTTACAAGTGTTACAGTAATAAACCAAGAGTGAAAAAGAGCAGTTTACATCTTCAGACAAAAATGCGGATTAATTAGCGTGGGAAGCAAAATGGCAACGTGTTACGAGGAAATGCACACACTTGAAAATAAAAAGCTAAAGTAATAACGAATTTAATATGCTTGTAGTAAGACTTTCAAAAAACAAGCTTGAGTTTAGATTTTTACTCTAATGATCATGTTTAATAGTAGAAAGGCTTTTTTAAAGCATTCTTTTTTATGTTTTCTTTTTCTTTTCGCGAAACGTGCTGTGATAAAGACTTTAACTGCATATGTATGCAACCAATAATTTTCTGTATCTTGATCATCAACATCATTTATACCTAACTAAATGTGTGAACAAGCTTGCTGTTATGAAATTCTAAGAAAAAAAGCTATTTAATTAATTTGTGTTGTAATTCCCTGCATCTAGTCACACTTGGTAGTGACGATCATTAAATTTCATATTCTTACTACGCGCATTTTAACTGCTCAGCTTGTTAACAAATGTGAAACTTTATTCTAAAAACCCATTCACCACCATCTTTTAATTTAAATAGTCCTCGAAAATGTTTTGATAGTAAGCTTGTTTGTTTATCCTTTCTTCACTGATCAACTCTACACCAAAATCCTCTTTTCCAGCAGCGATCAAATCCGACATGGAAACAAATTTCCAAATTTCTGGTTCGTCATCATTAAAATTTCCTTTATCCTGTCCATTGAGAATTTTGATGTCCACTCCGAAAGAATAAAAATAACTTTTGACCAATGGTAAATGTTTTAATTCAACATTTTCCTTTGTGTCACGATATATTGATCCCCATAATTGATCTCGCGCTGAGTAAATCAGCTCTTGGTTAACTTCTCGAAGGGGAAGAATGCCTTCAATACTTTTGGGGTTAAACCGAACTGCAAAGTACGCAGGCTTATTCATATGAAGACTTTGGAAGAAGTGTTTCACCCAAAATTTTCTCTTAAAATTACTATCTGCAGAATTGGTTGGGCGGATGTTGTCCAGCTGCAAAGAGGATATTTACCCTTTATTAAATGTTAAAAGACTGTTAAAGAGTAATTTTACCAAAGTACAGGGAGGTAGAATAAAAAAACGTACATGTATTCTGTGAATAAAGGCAGGAATTTTGACAAGTCGGGTCGGGATTGTGTACAAGTCGTCAAGTGAAAAAACAATGATTTCTGCAAAATCAACTAGAAGTACCTGCAGGATTGGAAATTTTAAAAAACAACAGAAAAACAAAAAAGCATTGCTTCAATCTTTATACAAAATCCATTACAACTTGACCCAAGTTTATATTCTTACGGATGCCTTATTTTCCTCTTCAATTTTTGTCACGACACCCCTGCAAATTTTTTCCTTTAAACTGCCATCTTTCTTGCCAACGCACGACAGGGTGCACAAAACAGGAGTTCCAAACTTCACTTCCTCCCTGGTCAAATTTCTTCTTTGATCCATGCCAAGCTTCATACCATGTTCCATTGCAATCCTATCTTTATACTTATTTACTAAACTTACATAAATGCAGTCTGTACCGTGGAAAACTTTAAGGTCTACTTGCGTCAAGCGACTTCCAGCTTCATAAGGAAAGGGCTCCATCATCCCTACAAAAGTTAGTCAAAGATTTTGGTGTCTTGCTTCGTATACTGAAATGAGAACACTGTTTCAAATTTTTTAAAGATTTCATGCTCACATTGCAACAAAGGAATTTCCGGGGCACCATGTAAAGAATACATTGGTTCTTCTCCGTCGAAAAACAGATTTGAAAAGTGAGTGCAGCTGAAAGATAAAACGATACAACATATTGCGTTTAATTATAATTTCATTGTTTATAAATTGAAAATCTTACAAACATGAAACATACCCAACACCTATCGACCGAGCCTTACAATTTTTGACTAGACGGTAATTGAGAGATATTCCGTCCCAGACGTCTTCTTTGCTCTCAAAAAGAACTATCCCCACGTTTGGTATGAAATCCGCCCCCTCATATCCACCAACTCGCTTCTGATTCCAACTCATTTGCAGGCACATCCAGACTTTCTTTTTTAAACGGATAAATACTTTTTTAAACCATTCCCTGGTCTCATAGTCCCAAGTACAAGAACCATCCACTGGAATAACATCGTATAAATGACATCTGTAAACAGGGGCAATTGGATGTGATTTTGTGACCACAGGCATCTCTCTCAAATCTTCCAAAGATATTTCTTTCGTGTCCATTAAGTGGTCAAAGTAGAAGACAGTTCCACGTCCAGTCTCTTCGTCGAATTGTAGCAGGCGGCAGCGGTGCCACTTATGTTCATGATAAATTACGTACTTCTTGTTCTTGATTAACTTTGGACGCGCTGCCGAATGTAGTTTTTTCTTTCTCGCAATTTCCTGTAAAATCTCAAATGCTCCAGACAGGGTGAAACAGTCACTTCTGTCCGATTCCTCGATCATATAAAATTCGAATGGATTTAGAGCCCAGAGCACACGCATTTTCACAACGCTCCTTGTAAACTTTACTGGTCGGGCCAGAGCAAACTCATCGCGTTGATGTAACACTCGATTGAAGCGACTGAACGTGCCTTCGGATTTCTCCTGAAACAAAAAAGATTAACTGTAACCGTTCCCTTGATTTTTTAAAATTCAAAACTGACAAATTTACTATGCGCTGAATGTATTCAAATTCTCAATTTTAAAAGGTACCAATTCACACAAAACTGGGGTTTCTTGCTCCTGAACAGTAACGCTACGCGTAATTACAGGCAGTGCCGGACTGACACTGATAGATGGGGTGGGCCTTGAAGTGTGGTAATTTACTGTCTCCTCTCCAACGTAAACAAAGTCCAAGAAAAATTGTAGCTTCCGCATATATTTTATCTCCTCCCACACTGGCTCCATGATTTCTTCTAGGAATTTTTAGGTTTCAGTACAGAATACCGACAAAATTTTTAAAAAAATATTAGTATGAACTGTTCCCCAAAAAGACACCATCAATTGTTTTCCGTTTAATAAAAGCATAAAACACTTAAGCACTTAAATTCAGGCACTGCACTTTGCACTTGTTGTGTATGTACTACATGCCGACATTTTCTGACTTCACTGAATAGGTTGCACGTGGATCCCTGTGCACGTAGTGTTGTACTTCCAGTCGATTCATTTTGAGTTCGCAGTTCGCAAAGCGTACGTAATATGTAAATGCAAGTTTCGTTTAATGCGACGACGTTTTACCTTCGTTTACGACTACTATACTACGGACACAAAATATGCGAATTTTTATATTCTTATGGCTTGTTATTTGTGATGGTTATTTTATTAGCTAGGATGCTTAGCTGATGAGCAATAAATAAGTAAACTTGCTTATTTTTTAAAATGTTGAATTTAAATCTTCAAATCTACTCAATTTATTTCAGTATTTCCGGAAATGGGGGGGGGCGTTGTTTATCAGTAGAAACACAAAATAGGTATCCTTTTTTATATTATGGATGGGATGGAATCAATTCTATACATCAACGTATTTAATATCGACAGGTTGGCCTGTCCTGGCAGACTCCTCAGCAGCGGTGGCTATCATGGAGTTGTACAAAGTCTGCTTTGCTGTAACCATCATTTCTGCTTTCCCTGAAAAGAAATTGAATGTTAACGTTTACAAGTTTGGCAATAGTAAAAATAATTTAAATGGAAGTGGAAGCGATTTACAATATCAAATAGACTAGAATACCTTGTATAACATCAACAAAATGGTCCAAGGCTCCCTTGTAGGAGGCATCATATCTTGAGGGGAAGGAGTAATAGATTGGTTGGTCCTGTACCCCATCGGCTTTGTATGATGTAAGACCCAATGTTTGCTGATTGTTGGCTTGAAGCATACCTTTAGGTCCAAATACCTGCAAACAAGATGGTCTATTTATTTTAAACCGTTTAAAGAGTGCCGAGTGCGTGGCGGTGTGTAAACATTTCCGTTGTATTAAGAGATATCAGATGCATATCCACGTGCGTGGGTGGATGGACACTAGAAATACAACGCACCTCAAGCCTTTGATCGTATCCGTATCTGCAATGAAAAGAGGAAAATTGAGGAATTAATTTCAAAGGTTCAAATTAATATCAATACAACTAAGGTTTTTTTACACAGCAAATTACAACCGTACATCGCAAATCGTGAAATGTCAATCAAAGCCAATGTGTCTCCCGGAAAAGTCATTTGAACAGTTACCTACATTTAAAACGTATTTGTATTTCATTTTGTTGAAGAGTATTTTATTGTTATTACTCTCAAGGCTATCTATCATCGGCATTACCGTGTCAAAGTCATCAATTCCAGCTATTTCTGGCCTGTGTGCAGTTGCAGTGGCAAACACACGGGTTGGGTACGCTCCCAAGGTCCAGCAAATTAAGTCGAAATCATGAACAATGCAATCATGAAATATTCCATCTACATCACAAAGCCCAAATATTTAACAACAAATTCAATATTTGGTATGCACTGAGAAAAAACGTTTGTTCCTCACTGGATGTGCTGAGATATTCCAGTGTGGGAAGGGGACTATCTCGGGCCACAGTTTTAATTACATGCACTTTTCCCAGCTCGCCAGCGTGAACTCTCTTGGCCAGTGTATTGAAAGATGGGTCAAAGCGGCTGTAATAGAAGATTTCAGTAAACATATACGTCACTCCTTTTCAACCGCCGGCGGCGTCAGCAACAAATTGAATGGATGCATAATAGTCATTGTAAATTCTTTAAACTTTACCGATTGAACGAGCAGAAAAGTGGGACACCGACATCCTTTGCCTTCTGATAGCTAGTTACGTCATGAAAAAAAACAAGCAAATACACATGAATTAATCCAATTAGGTTTGTTTTTTTCCTGTTTCAAGGTAGAGCCACCATGAACCAATTTAACTTCTCACCATTTCTTGACAAGATCAATATTTTGAGCTATAGGCTTCTCACTAAATACAGCCTTTTTGTTATCCAACGCTTTGATAATGATCTCTGTGTGAGTATACGTGGGCGTTGTAATTACTACACCGTCCAATCTGCAAAAAGCAATTGCAGAAAATGCCGGTAATAGTTGGAACAATATATGAATTCAAACGGATTATTTTCAACATTTTTTTGTCATACTCTTTATCTTGGAGAACAGTGTCAGTGTCTTTCACTCCTACAAATTTAATTCCAGAGGACTTTCCCACAAGCTATGCATAGTAGAAAACCAAACAACATTTGACTGTTTTATTTGCAAATTGCAAAATCCCACAAGGGACAGAAGGAAGAGAGGACCATGCAATATAAACGATGAAATAAACCATTAAAAAACCTTTTCGACTTCTTCTCTCCTCTCTGGGCGTTCTTCTACTATGTACTTGAGGTTGATACGAGTGTTGGTTAGCAAGTTTCCAAGATGAATGGTTCCGGCGCGGCCCATACCTGCATTTGTAATGCAGAGTCCGTCAGTCGATGTATATTTGTGAAAAATACAATTTTATTTATAGCCAGGAAAGTGCGGAAGTAGCCATACCAAAAAGGGCAAGTGTAACCTTCTCCTGTGTCCCCGTCGGCTTGAAAAGCTTTAGGAACTCAGTGTGTTTGTAGTCTTGAGGTGGAGGATTGGAAGCCATTTTTTGGAAGAAAAACCGTGAACGGTAAAAAGCTGAAAAACTACCAGTGATGAGAGGAAGAAACCGACTAAGGAAGAGTGAGCGTAAGACATCCGATTTTTATAATTTATGAACTCGACTTTTCCATCTCTTACTTTTCGGCTAGTAACAGCTTACTTTTCGCTTTCCAGCTTATCGTGTAGCAGTATCATGCAATAATATTATGGAAAGTTCAAGGCAACTCAAGGATGATGCGTTCATAAATAATGTATTGATAGATAAGCAAACCTGGCTGACCAGTTTTTGTTCATGACCTTGCGTGACATAATTTTCCTTAGGTTTAGTTTTAAGACCAGTCATGCGATTATTATTTAATGAGCAAAAATGACAAACCATTACATACAAATGTACAAGCAAAAAGAAGCTTAATTACCCTGCCACAACAAGTGTAGTTTGCCCGTAATAACTGGAGACGTTTTATGTCATGTTAGAGCACCTTGTTTAGCGGTCTAATCAGACAGAAACATTAATTTGTAGAAAACATATTTTTAAATGGGCAAATGGTCAATCACGATATTTTATTCCCATCATCATGATCATTCATCATGATCGAAAGGATAGAACAGATTTTTTTTTTACAATTTAATCCTAATTGACCCGAATCATTTCAGTATAACCCCATTCAAAATGCCTAATATTATCTCATTTGTTTACTACTATTGCCAAGTGTTTACGAGCCAAATCCTCCGATGATAGCACAACTCTCGCGCTAAATACCTTGATCTCTACGGCTGCAAAACCTCATCCATAATAAAACATAGCTGTGCGGAAATTCTGTTGTTATTGCTATTTATTATTTATCTGCCTATTCGAAATTCTTTGAATCGTTTTTCCCGACAAGAAGCGCCACCCTTTTTTAATAAATACGTACTTACATAGCTTTTGAGTTGTGGTACGGTAAGACGCTATATTTTATTTGGAAATCTGACTTGCATCTGAGAGAAAAAACCCAAGTACCCTAAACTTGATGCGTGTAGTATTCACGGAATTTTATCATATTTGAATCATAGCATCATTTTAGAAAAGGCATATACTATCATTCATTTTGATTTTAAAGATAACCATTCCAGTTCAAAGAAAATATTTTCAGCAATCTCATCAAAATTTCGCTACCCAGTGAAATAACGAGCTCATGTTCTTGCAGGTTTGTCCACTCTTTTGACCTGAGATTTTGATAAGCTATTACCCCAGATGGTGTATGTAGCCTCTCCTGATTACTGACCTTAATTGAGAGGAAAAGGTGAGTCCTTTATCACCTGCAACTCCAAGATTTTTAAGTTTTTTACACGACTTACATATACTTGTACTATTAATTGTTTTTTGTACTAAATTGAATGACTGGTCGTAAAAATGATAATGTCATGTTAGTAGAATATAGGCATTTGCGTACGATGCCAGATATCCACCTAAGACTACCGTTAGAAGGAAAGGTCATGCAACAATGAGAGTATGAAAATGCAAAAAAAAGATGTATCGTGTTTACCAATGTGTGCATAGGCATACGTAAACGTATGTTGACGAACTTTGGAAAAAATTTGGATGATTGAAGAGCCATAAAATTGGGTAATCCGCAAACTGCGTTTATTTGCTCATTTTAGAAGCGTTGAAGCTCTCAAATATAACATGAAAACAATTTGTAATATCTTTTGAACTTGGAAAAGTGTATGCCATCCTCCGTTTGATACTTTGAAAGTAAAAATTAATCAACTCAGATCATTTTAGGAGTAGGATGCTCGGCACGAAATTGATAATCTACCTGTGCTTATCTAAAAGCAGCTTTTATATGCTATGCGTGTTATAATCCTGTGAAATTGGATGTGTTTCGGAAAGTGTATTTGAACAGATTTAGATTAGCTGCGTACATTTGAATTGATGACGTCGATGGCTAATAAATCAAAACTGTTTTGTAGCTTTGTTGATACCTATGGAAAACTGAATTTCATAAATCACAAATCCAATCACACCCAGAAAAAAATTATAAAGTGACCAAAAGACAGATTTAGTTAAGTAGCGTCAGTAGAACTACTTTATTCGGGTACGATATCGTGTCCACTGATGTTAATATAATTTAACGTGGTTATAGCTTACATGTATCGAATGTAGACATTTTTGCAACTGATAAGACCCCGACGAACATGGTAATCGAATTAAATTTCAATTTTGATGCTTCCGCTACTCAATAATAATTTAATTAATTAGCTACTTATTTTATAGAAACATGCTTTATGTAGGTACATTTAATTATTTGCTTTGCCACCGCATCGTGTAAGTTTGCCAAAGAAGAGTGCAGTAAACTGTGATCTCATCCAGTGTGATTGATTAGCTTTCAAATTCACGGAATATGTGGATGAAGCGTTAACTTGTTGATGGTCGAATTTAATTTTTAAGATTAGAAACGGATTTGGGTGTAATAACTGCGTCAAAAAGCACTTGAGAAAAATATCCCATCATGAATGCTGGCGTGTGGCGTGGCGCAATTCTAAGATCAAACATGGAAAAATTTGTACGGGTATAAAAACGCCAGAATCGGTGCACATTCATCATCACTTTGGGTTTCTACTGGAGAAAAGCACCAACTAAATCTTCCTGAAAAAATAAGACTTGCCTGTTCTCATTTTTTGTTGAAAAACTCATTAGAAAATGAAAGCATTTTACGCTGTCGCCATTATGGCCGCTGTAGTTGCTGCAGCAAACGCAAAAGGTAAAACATTTTGATTTGAAACGTGTTTTCGACGGGAGTTTTTCAAAAAATTCATTGGAAATTTATTTCTTAGCCGCATCAATTCAGGAAGAGCACCCAATTGGTTGGTATGACTGCTCTCAGAAGGATGACGGAAACTATGTTCATCCAACTGATTGTACTCGTTTCATTTCCTGTTCTGGGTCAATTGCTAGTCAAAGAGACTGTGCAAACTGCGATGTTGATCCCGTCCGTTGTCCAGAAGGTCGTTTAGTTTACAACTCTACTGTCGACGCATGTCTTTGGGCAGATCAAACTAGATGCGAGACCGATCCTAGTAATCCAACCACAACAACACAAGGTTCAACCGAAGGAACAACTACTACCCAGGAACAAACTACCACCGAGGAATCAACTACTACTACCGAGGAACCACAAACTGGAGGTAAGTGGATTTTTATTTGTCACACTTATTTAGTCTCCGCAACGCAATATTAACGCGTAACGCTACATTCTCAATAGAACCATGTAATCCTGATGAGTGCCGGAACGAAGGATATTGTCAAAGCTTCCGCAGATGCGACAAAGATAAAAAAGTTTGGGTTGATGAAGAGTGTGGAGAGAATCTTGTGTGGAACCCGAAGCACCCTAATGGTAATAATTAATAGTAGTTAGTCTTTAATCTGCAAGTTGCGCAGTGTATGTACGAATTCACGATGAGTGTTATGAAAACAAGGTACCGACCACGTTCACGGAGGAAACTGCGACCTGTGGGAAAATTTGCTTCCTGAGATTGAAGACAATTACAGATCAAATAAAACATGTCTTGCTTGTTTCTGGGAAGCCTTGGGAGACTGCAACAATGAATACCTTTACCAGCCACCTAATGGAACACACAGGAACGTACTTAGGTAAAGGAACCTTATTTGACTTTAAGTAAATATTTTAAACTGACTTGACATACCAGTCTTTGTCTCCTAACCAAGCTGAACTGGTGAATTGGATAAGCAAATAAGGATCTTTTTCTTTTGGGAATGAATGGTTTTAGGTTGAGCTGTGCTGACGGACTTGTCTTCTCTGCGGAAAAGGATACGTGTCAGAGGTGTGAGGATGTTAAAAGAAACGGAACTGAAGTAACTTGCTGTTAAACAAGCTATTGAATGATTATTTTGGCTAATAATGGTATTTTTTTGTTAAAATTTTGAAAGTATTAACATCTTTCCCTACGCAAAATTAAATAAATAAATTTGATCATAAAAGTGCAAAGAAAAATGCAAATTTGTATATTGTGTCATAACGCTTATTTCCAAAACCATAAAAAAGCAGTAGCATAACATTGAGACTCCATAAATATTGGCTTTTCCTTTTTGTACTGCAAATTTTAAATGGTTTTGTTAATATAGGTCAAGTGCGTGGTAAAGTACTTGATCTTGCGCAATAAAACAAAACGATTGTAACCGTCATTTCAATTTCGATGCTATAAAGTACACTTTTAAATATTATTTTTAGCTCGTTCACTTAACCAATTACACATGCATTTTAAAAATTACTTATGAAACCAAACCGTTTTTGGAAATGCTCTGTAAATGGCAACAAGGAAATAGAGCCACTCTGAATTTTCATTTTTTAAATAACACGTGAATATATAGGCTCCAATTGTGGGGTCTTAAAAGCCAAACCAACAACAACCTAATATTTTGTACGCTATTTCAAACGAATAAATAAGCTGCATACGCAATAATGCCAGCAAGTATCCTCGACATACATGATGAATGTAAATACACTACACATAGTGCCATATACTGTTTAGATTTCATAATAAAACTTTTTTTGCTATGAATTACGCATCACGTCAATCCAAAAATGGTTCATCTTCTTGTGAGCCCCAAAAAGTGCAGTTTCTGTTTACTCTTCATTCCTAGACTCCTTGTCCGTGTTATACGTTTATGCATATGACAAAGCAGCGTGCGATATGAAAATATGCGTGACCCAGTTTCCTGATGTGATTGGTGCAGTGGCCGTTTGAAAATGTTAGAAATGCTAGGAAATTAGCACAAACCTGCGTTTTTCTTGTTTATTTAGTTGGCCTGCTATTAATTACATGCGCATTGATAGTTGAAAAATGTAACCAAGTAGTGAGCATATGGCACACTGCTATGTTATACTGCTTCAGATTTGGAGCAAATAAAATTGGTTATGTAACAATACACAGCTTTGTAGAGTGTAGGATATAGGGATTATGATGATTGGTCATTATTTATGAACTTTATTTTCCTTTAAACTTGCATTGTACTTTGATGTTATCTACTCGAATGTGCGTGTATTTACAATCCAACAGTTAAATTAGCGTATTTTTAATTGTATCGTTAAAAGAGCAGTATGCACATAATTTTATTTCCTATTGTTCGTTCGGCGACGATGATCCACCTATTTTGTGAATTGGGCAATACAGTAAGTGGATACAGTGCGAGCCCAGTAAATATAGTTTTGGTGTTGGAGGATTTGAAATTGTTAAAAAGATTTTTAAGGACACTAACACAATCATTAATTTGTGTAAGGAATATGGGCGATGATGCACTTGGGCTGCACCGCTGTGATGATGATAATCCACCTTAAACGTAAAGCACAATTTTGAAATAGTTTATATGATGCTCAAGTTTGGTGCGAGAGCGGTGATAGTGATGGATGCTAGGGAGAAGGACACGACACAATGCATGATTTGATTGTGTTCTCGGATGGAGGACATTTTGCCGACGCTGTTATTGTTATTGTTTAAGCTGCACACTCCACTGGTGCTAATTGTGATGATGATGATGATTATGCAACCGAAAAAAAATTCTAGTTGTGCAATCCCGGTTGACTTACATGCTCTTTGTAGCCTTCGATGATGCTAACAATATGACTTGAGAAAATGAAAATTGATGCCCACGTGCGTATTACTTTGTTATATAGTTAGTCAAAACCAAGTTGACCGTCACCAGTCAATGAGCAAGTCAAAGTGTAAAAAGAGCAAGCTTTTACAAATGGGTTAGTGCACCATCTTTTTCAGCATCTTTCATAAAATTGTTCAAAATGTGAATTTCAACTTTTTAAAAATTGAGGTCAAAAAATCAAACCGTATTGAATTTGTGTCGAAAAAAACTTTTTAAAAATCGTGTTCAAAATGCAGTTAAGTTTTATACTACTCCTGTTCATTGTGACACTTTTCCTAGTACTAATCCTCCATGTGGAGGAAACCTATTCAATATATCCGTACACAATTAGAGGATTTGTGACAGACGTGAGAAGTCACCCGTTTCGGTTTATTGGAGGTTTGTTCTTCAAAAAAGCATTTTTACTGAAGAAACTCAAGCTGAAATGGAAACTGAAAAAGAAATTTGTGCTGAAAAAGCTTCTCAAGAAACTGTTCCTGGGTAAGTTGAGTAAGTTTGAAAATTTTTTTTTTTTTGCGCATTCCAGCTTTTCACTATTATACAGCTCACTTTTCTTCCGTAAAAATTAATTTGAAATGTGATTTTATCGTCTCATTATCATCTCAACACCAAAAAAAGGAGTTGATGAGGGGGCTCTTCTGACAAACACAAATTGTTACACACACACACGTGTTAAGTATGGGAGAAAGACACGAAAATCAATATGCGTAAACGCAGACCGCAGACAAAAAGATTGCTGTTTAGGCGGAAGTAGTGAGTGAGAATGTGAGTCGGAAGTGGGTTGAATTAAATTATGTTATGGCTATACGCTACCATCCTACTTCTTTTTCTTGTCTGGTCATCGTTTCGTTCAATTCAAATCACACTAGAAATATACAGATATTCACAATTGACTGTCACGTACATAGTTTCATAAGGTATCAGTTCAATCTTTTTCAAATTAAACCTGTTTTTTTGTTTGTTGAAAGTTTGTTTTTGATAAAAGCGTTTATTTTTAAAATTTAGCGGTTTAGAAGATATCCCCTACACTAAGCACGTGGAAATATTTTTTTGAGATTGAGTGTACCAATTCCACATTGTTTTCTGACCTGCTATGTAGCAATTAAATTTTGCACCAATAACGACCACACAAAATAGAATGGTGTGCCATGTACTAAAGGTTTTTGTCAAGATCAGCAACATAGGCACATAAACGCTGAAAATTGACGTGCACTCCTTATCCAATAAATTTAGTGTGCATCATTCTCAAGGTTTAAAGAAAAGAGAGAGGTGACCAAAGTAAAAGCAGTAAATATGTGGGCGGTCAAATTATCATCATTAACCGATTGAACACATTCATTGTCACAGTCATTATCATTCCAACAAAAATAGTTATAGGGACATACACACAGCCAAGTAAAACCTAAAGTGAGACTTAAAACCTGGTATAAAACTACAAGCAATTTTATACCTGTGCTTACTGTTCGTACTTTTCCAAATCTAAAAACACCAAGACCAAAATAGGAAGCTTAAAGGTACATAGACCTCGACAGCATCGCTTTCATTATAAGTATTATCATCACCATTGTCATTGTACATCACCACATACAATCACCGCATCATGATGACACGGTCCAAAAATACAAACCCATTTGATACGATTCCAATCCAGTGCAATGATCATGATGATGCTGCCAAATCCCATTTCTTCATAGAGTCCAATCTGTCTCTAGTCTACCAAGAATTCTCTTCAAATAAAAATTTCCAATTCAGTCTTAAATCATCATGTCTTAGACACAGTTTAATGTTACAAAACTCTCAGGCGAGGTAAGATTACTACAATTACCTTTACACACTCAATTTTCTACCAACAGTAACCTGGAATTAAGAGCCTTATTGCGTAGTATATTGACTCACTCAAATATACCGTCACTTTTTCTTTTTTGCTATGCTGGCTAAAAATGTACGCTCAAAATAGCCATTGAAATGAGTCCAGTTGGAAAAGTGGAATGTTAAACATGCTTCTGATTTCGTTGAACTGAATGAGTGGTGTCTGGAGAAAGAAAGGATTTCACGGTTATTCTGCGGAACAAGAAACAGAGAATAGTATCTGCTTTCTATTTTTTATTGATCACAATCAAAATAGAAATACTATGAAATAGTGACGCACATGTTCAAAAATTTTTGTCATGTGTTTGTCCAAAATAAACCATTAAAGTCCTCCATCTTGCAATCGTCAGGTTAATTTGGTAAATCGTTATTTTAGAACTATTTCAGATTTCTTCCGGTCAAGTGTGTTATGTCATCCACATGTATGTCTACAGACATGAGAGTTTACAAAAAATGCTGTGCAAATATCTGTAGAGGTTGGAACCAAAGACAAAGTCATTCCTGCGGCAGAAATATTGCCCCTGATATTTACACAGCACAGTCCTGGAGCCAAAATGATATTTATTTACTCACGAGTAATATGGTCGGGGAGGTTTACGTAGATGGGAAATATTTTTATCTCATATATTTTTAACAGATATATATGCTTCCACCACCACCTCCGTGTATTTCTTCTCTACATAAAGTAAAAGGTGCATCATCAGTTTTACAATGGGCTACAAGAAAAAGTAGCCTAAACTTATGTAAAGGAAGATGCAAGGGAAAGAGAGAGTATTCTCTCTGACAAATCAATAATAACTGTTTCACAAAATTTATTCACATTTTTATTTACTCGAATTAACAAAAGCAGCAGAAATCATAATACACAGAAACATTTTCCCAACTCAAAATACGGAAAAATAATGACTTTCTATTATATTCTAAAGACGATGCCGATTTTTTCAGAGGAAAACAGAACGGACTGAATAAAATACTACTAAAGAACTTATACTCGCTCAATAATCCTTGCGCCTTGCAGTATATAAGACAACAACATGAGCATAATATATATGTATGAAGTTTCTAGTGAAAAGCTTTTATGCATTTTTTAGAAATGCGAATGAAACGGAGAGATGACGAAAAAAATTAATTCAACCATTCACTAAGTCCATCCCACTCTTTCCATTCAGCATGTAATATAATCCATACTACTATCTCCCCTTTTTATAATGGACTTAATCAAGCATGCTTTCATCTCTTATCCCATGTATCCTGTAAAAAAACCTCTACTTCTTCTGCCATTATGGCAAATATTTATTATTTATCCGCCGAGAATTGATCATCAAGATTTTTTTGTAAATCATGTATATAGGGGTTGCAGCGTTTGGAAACACTGGCAGAAAACGGCGTGCTGTGAGATTTCCTGAAGATGATAATAGGAGCAGTAACAGTGGATCATCAAGTTTGCCATTTAGCAGTGGAGGATCAGGAGCAGTGGCTCAATATGATGATCATTATCATCAGAGTTCATCTTCTGTTGGATCAAGAACATTCTTTGATGATGAAAACTTTTCCGAGTTCCAGAGCATCGGGTTGGGGCAACAAGAGCTGGACTTGTTGAGACGGCTACCAGAGAATCTTCAGGTTGAGTACAGGCAAGAAATGCAGGAACTTGAGACATCAGCCTCGGAACCGCGAGAAGCGGACATTATGGAATACTTGACGGTTACTAATGAATTTGATACGAATCACTGCATCGCAAAAGGAATT
>JAHZMZ010004880.1:0-11199 GCA_027743805.1 Lepidocyrtoides sp. E14
TGAGGGTTTTAGTTTCCACAGTAGGGCGATGCGATGCTTTTATAATGACACCGTGCCAGTTAGTTATATGATACGGCAGGACCTCATACATATACCTAAAGACTTATACTGCAAAAGTTATACTTAAACAGGACGAGATCCTATTTTGCATCTTCATCCTATAGAGTAAATAAGTAATAGGTGTGCACTTACCACCTATCTCTACAATAATAATGCTCAAGTGGTCTTCATCTTTCACCAAGATGAAAGGATAAATGCGTTTCTCACAAAAGGGAAATGACGACAGCTGAAATTGCTCACTTGTGACTGCGGAAGATGAAACCCAGCTGTCGGACTGTTTGCGGTGATGATGGTATTGGTTACTTAATGTTAATAGAGTGTGATGAAAGTGCCTGAATATTTTAAATATGTGTATGTATAGCATGTAAAAAAATTTAACGGAAACATACACAACTACACGCACATGAAATGTCTCGTTTTCTACTTTGGTATGTACATTTATAGATATGCTATGGAAGATTTGCTCTCAAGTCTTTTAGAAAAATAATCCCTCACCCACATAAAAAGCATTTTCTATTTTTTCATGAAACTTCTTCCAAAATATGTTGTGTTCAATTTCAAAAGTAAGTAAGTGGTAGTATTAATGTCAAAATTGTGTATTTTAATTTGATGTATGAGCTTTGATTTTAGTGGTGTAAAATAAACCAAATGCAAACCTACTATGCATGTATGTATGTACTAGGTGGCTGTAGAGAAATATAGGATAGAATGAACCATTATTTAAAATCCCCAACCCCATTGTTAAGTGCCAAAAAACTAACGTGGGCAAATTAATATCTTCTAATCGTATCTGACTTTGAGTTAAAACACCAGTGAGACTCTTCCCTAGATGAAAGTTGTAAAAGAAAAGTAGTGAGTATTTATGCTCTCCGTATTTTTAGGAGTACTCAAATACATATGCATGTGAATATGTATTCTCCCACCTTTATGCAGTTTCCTTCACATTGTATTCCAGTATATGCTCACTCTAAATAATAAAATTATTTTTGAAACTGAATACTTAGATACGTACTAATGCTGCAACTACCTGAGTAAAAGAATGTTAGCCCATTTATTCACGTGTTGAAATGTCAACAGTGTAATATTTTTTGCATTTTGTTATTTTATACTACCCTCATGTTCCTGTCCTTGGCTTTCACTACCGCTAACCATGAAGTCGGAAAAAGAAGTCATAAAACTGGCAAAATTACCGACTGCCTTTTTTACTCAAGTTACTCCCATTGGCTGGTCATGGTCATAAACCAAAAGGTGGGTTTGTTGTTACTGCACTGCATCATTAAATCGTATGTGCTTCCCTTTTTTCCACAAAGCAATGCCGAAAACTCGTACAATGGAACCATTTAATATAAATATAATAATATGCATATAATGCTACCTTGTTTCACATTCACCTTGATAAAATGCTGTATATAGAATTTTACCTATTTTGCATGGTATATTATAGCATGCAAATGTTACAATGAAAGTGGTGTAATATGAAAAGAAAAAAATCCTCTTATGGAACTGCAGACTTTTAGTGGAGTTTAGATTTGCAAAATATTTTGCAATATGCTTCTCAATTCTGGTATCTTTGTACTTCTTTAGTGGGCCCGATAGGAAAAAGTAGTAAAAGTTGATGACGTAGTATTTAAAAAGAATAAGCGTACATAAACCAAGTCTAGTTGGTGATTATGTTCCAATGCACCATAGTTTTTATGTGCTCTCTAACGTTTGACAATTTTTCTTTTTTGTTTCACTGCAGTAGCTTGTTAAATATATCCACTTGTAAAATTTTGCAATTAGATAGTCCATAGTAGAGATAATTTTCACTTATTCAAAGCTTGTATGATGATACTTACTGTCCAAGCGCCATACACGTATTGCTTCTTTAGCATTTTGTAAAATGTGTAACATCAGCATGCGCCATTCTACGTTTCAAATATTTAAAAGTATAAATGAGTGTGTGAAATGGAATGCACATAACAAATTAACATTTTAAACTTTTTTCTCTGTTTCTTTCTGCAAACTTGTGCAACATGTACAGTACCGTTTATCCCACAAATCGTCATAAATACCTACAAAATATCCATTGCTGTTTTTTCTCCTTTGAACGCTGCATCTGCACTGCATCTGCAGCAATGAGCAAATACACCCCTTTCCTTCATCTATTCTCCTGAGGAATAAATAAATTTTTAACCAAGCATGATAGTCGACTCCATTTATGTACAAACAGTAAGAGGTTTGCAGTAATGCTGTAAAAGAAGTAGTAGTGTCTTTATGGTTTTCCCACCACGTACACTTAATTTAGTAAAAGTATCTTCATATTATAGTCATTCCTCATTTACATTACCAACATGATGGCGAAAGCTCCATAAAGCACTTTCCTTCTTGATAGGATGTCAGTAGGGAGAAGATGTGAAACACTTGGAGCATTAACTATGAAAGACGAAAATGAAAGGAAAGGGGAAAACGAACCTATAATGAAAGCTACCGTTGTCGTATTTTCAAGAGTCAACTTTCAGAGCATTACGTACGGAAATCTTTACATGATTGGCTTTGTTTTAGTATGTCACGACAGTCAGATCGAAAATTAAGTTGAGGTTATAAATAAACGTACCTAAGCATGTATAGTCAGCCGCACATTTTTCATTTCAACACAACCATCATGCTTTCACCGTTAATTGCAAGACAGGAAATTCTGAGGACATCAAAGCCACTGTAGTACCGAAGTTTCAAGGAAACCTGGGTAAACTAATCAGCCATTCTGTCGCACGCTCTATCACGAAACAGTATCCTGCAGATTGCGGCAAAGAACCCAATACATAAATAATTTACCTCTAGCTCTTTGTCCACATTACAATAAAAGCTCTGCTGTGATATTTTAAACATAACGAGTGATTATATAGTCAGCACTTTCATGTTAAAGTATTCTTTTACTTGGAGATAAATTTTTAAATTGCTCTTTTGTACATACAAGTGGCTGGTGTAAAACATCAGTAATAAAAAGGCAACTCGGTTCCTAAAAAGCTATGATTAAATCACTGATGTGTTTTCTTTTTCCACTAAAAAAGTCGTCATTAACCTACATGCTGGTAGTAACTTTGAACTTATGTAACACAAATTGACGCATACTTTGTTCACTTACACAGGAACTGGAGGCTAAGCGTAGCCACAAGACATTGTTGCTTACAAGTATAATGACAAATTAAAGAGAGGAGGCGAAGAAAATTTCATGATAGGGTGCCTGAAAGCTATATTTTTATAGCCAAAAAGTTGAAACTATTATAACAAAGTTGAAATATAAAGCTTTGTCTTTCTTATATTGTAGTAAAAGAGGTATATTCACAACGATAACGATAAGCTTTACAGGCAGATTCAATCATGAAAATTTTAGAACTACTTTTACCATGACCAAAGTGGCCCATTACTTCATACCTTTCCTCTAGTTCCTCCAGTATTATAAATATTAAGGTTCCGTATCGTAATGTTTTGTTTTCATATAAAAACTATTTGCTTACAAAAACACGTTTTTAGAATTGTTAAAGATTTGTGTCTTATTTATAAATATAAATGTTTACAATTCAACAGAAATATTAACATTTGAAATGCTCCAAATACTTGCAAATTGCGGTAGATTTAGTAATTTGATCTTTTCTACGTTTAAGCTTACATTTTAGTATTTTGTGGCTGATTTATTCAAACTCAGTTTCTACACTATCCTTGAAAACAAAGTATCACTCATAATCTATCCATACATAGTTGGAGCATGTAGAATATGATGACGAGATAACTATTACTTTAAGCCTAAAAGATAAGGGCTTTGTTTGTGGCAAAGTATACGCTTTCAGTTTTAAGAAGTAAAAGTGAGATATCAGTGATATCACTTATCATAGTCAGTATCACCATTGTGCACTTTTCTTTAAAAGTAAGAAAGTTGGACAAAGAAAGTCAGTAGCGCAGTCGTGCGAATATGGTATAATAATTGTCATTTTCAGTACATTTCACGCTAAAAACGTAATCAGAATGAATATCTTCATTGCTTTTACCATATTGTTTCTATTTACCCCAATGTGTAGCAAATAGTCTGTTTTTATCAAAAGTTTTAACATATTTAGGGGACAAGTTTAATCGATTCAATGAAGCATGCATGAGTGAAGAATTTGCAAAACAGACGTGCAGGAGTATTGTAACATAAATGGTACAACAAGCTTATTTCAGAAGCTTAAAGTATTAGAAGCTAGGTTGGATAGTATCCTGGAAAACATTCTGTCATTCTCTTTTCAGCAACTTCAACAAATTTTTAAGTGCTAGTAAAGAGATGGTTACATCTTTCAAACGCAGGTACTTTAATTTTTTGGTATTATATCTTCTTAGATGCATTTTCATTCAACAATCTATCTTACCTTATATTATTTTGAAACTTTCAACCGTCAAAGATAACGCTTTCCCAATTTAACACTTGAAATCTTTCTTCTCTCTTGTCAATATTACGGTGTGAAACAGAATTACAGAATTTGGCAATCGAAGAATCGAGGGATATCCGAAAAGTCTCGACTGGTCGTGAAATATGGGAAGCAGCCAGCCTCCGGATATCAGAATCCATTCATATAACCATCTTGACAGGACGACATTTATCAGACAAATCTCAGACAAAGGTTTTCTTAGAACCATGCAAAAAAAAGAATAGGGAATGGTTAACAGTATACCTATTATATTTTGCAGGTATAGGTCAATGTGGGGAGAAATAAACGGATCGGATTCTCCTACGAGCTTTCAATTAGAGGATTATGTCGAAAACTAAAACGGAAAGTGTTCAAAAAGGGATCGATTGCGGATTCTTGAGAGTCATTGTCTGCACAATTTCGCAAAGTCCCTCTGTCAGTATATATGCATTGCAGATATGTAGAATAAACAACGAAATATATCGCTTGAAAATAATATTACATTCAGTAAATCAAGCAAACTACCAAAAACTGAATGTGAAGTGTAAAAAATTTGAAATAAAACATTTATCTTTGAAACAATCTAGATTGTGGTTTTTGTTCTTCATGTAAATTCCTAGTATAATCATGTTCAGCGGTAGTGGCTTTTTTGATAGTAGCAAAATACGCAATTTTTCCTTGTACTGAACATTTTTTTTTATCATGCATATAATATCATTTTCTCTATATATACTTGCTCTGCAGTAATTTAAAACATTAATTATGTTTAACAATATGACAAATAAGATGATAGTAGAGACAAATAGGAAAAAATACTGCACAATTTTTAAGTTCGTTATATGAACCATACTAAATTTTTGAAACATTCAACCACTGCATTGCAATCATTAATACTGCAAAAACTTTTGTTTGTCACTTTTCTTTAATTACTTTAGATAATTGAGAAACATTGAAAAAATTTAAAAGGCCAAATAGTGTATCATTAACTTGGTTTTTTGTATTACAATTACGGGCATCATTTTGTACCTATGTATGTTTGCAATATTATGTACTCACAGAGTGTCGAAAAATGCTGCAGCTCTACATAAATGCATAAAAGCGTGTACAAACGTAATAGGTCACCAGATTGCCTTTAATCTTTTTAATTTGATACTAATAAAGTTCAAGCTATTCTATTTGCTATTAAATATTGTCGAATGCAACTATCATCAATTGTATAATTTGTACTGCTTTCTTCATTAAAGTGCAAAGACACTTAAAGTACATAAAAGATTACAGCTATTATTATAATAGAGACCACTTTTGCACAAAAGTTGTACATAAAAGAGGACATTTCACATTGGACATAAAAATAGCGGAAATTGGATCGAACGCATTCAGTAGAAGATATTGAGTCATTGAATCCCAGTCGTACGTACAATTAACAATGATAAATTACGCTAGCGCTTGTAACACGAAACAATAATAATACCAACGGTCATACCTACGACGATGACGAGGAGATTGCAGCCAAGAAATTTCAGCTTTGCAGTTGAGCTTAGTGAGTCGCTATCCATACTAAGATTGCCCTGTTTCTAAAGCAGAAAGTCTTGAAGGAAATCATGGGCGTTAGATAGGGAAAAGGAAGCACAACAAGTATTTCTAGCTGATGTTTCTCTGAGATGAAAAGAGGTTGTAATAGCCATTGTAGCTGCCCGTTTATGAAAGCTTCATTTGATTTCTTTCTTCTACAATGCACACAACAGCTATTGTGTGCATTTACTACTAGTACTACTATTATTATTATTATTATTACTATTTGTGACTTGGACGGAAACTTGCTGGCTGGCTGCATATAAAAGTTGACAGTGAATTCATCAAGGAGACACGTAGACTGCACACATAGTGATGCATACAAAAAGCCTGCTTTTCTTACGTTCTATCATTTTCGTGGGGCACACAGACGATTTTTCAATGCAATGATGCCAAGATTTTTTCAATCGTTTTCCTGCTTTTTGATAGTGACTGACTGAAAGTGAACTTATGATGATAATAGTTTTTTCCTCCAAGGAGAAGAGTAGAGACGGTCTTGCTTTAGCAATAAATACATGCAATGATAAAGCAATGCAGACATACAGCCAAGAAAGCAGCATGAGGTCTGATGGGATGCTCCAAAACACAAAATGCGTTTCGCATTTTAAATTTATGTTTCGGCAAGTAGGGTGATCTCACCCGAGAAGAAGAGAATAATGATGTTGGTCTTTTGCTTCATCGTCTTCTTATAAATCCTTGATGTTTTCATTGTACTGCTGAATGTATTTACATTGTACATGCATTCATACGAGAGTTTTATGTTTAGAATTGAAAATTGCATTGAGAATTATTGTATGTATTTCAATTTTCAATTCTAAAGGAGCCTATTCAGATGATGTCGGCCGACATCCGTGACATGAAGATAATCCCAAAAGAAATAATATAAGCACTTTTGCATCATCCTTTTTACACACATTATTTCATAGCAGCTATATCAAAATTCACGAAAGTAATCGAGTGAAAAGAGAAAGTAGTTTGAAAAAAACGGGAGCATAGCCTTTGTACTTTACTGAGCAAAATATGACAGGAAGTACTGGGAGAATTTTGGTATGAGGCATGTTTTAGACATAAGCATTTCACATAGAGTTATACGAGGCTATTTCACAACTCACTCACTTTTTCGACTGCGTCAAAATATTTGTATTTTCACTAATTCAACTATATGCAGATATAAATTGTAGGTAGGTACGAATACTGGAACAATTCACTATAATTCCACCAGCTCTGTAAAACCTGACAATATGTATGACATGGATGTGACAGAATAGAGCGGCAGAATAATGCAGCATCCGCATAAAATTTTAAGAGTCCCATGCAAAAGTTTCCCCTTTGCTTTAAATTATTAAAATGATGTTACGTGACGTAGCACTTTCTTTGAATATTTTATACTTATGTACTGTATTTAAATTAAATTATCATTGTGATAGTCAAGTAATATGAGTGCTGGTAAAGCGATTAAGCACATCCTGGAAGTACCAAGAAACAGATATCAGACAACCCACTTCTGTCATTACTCACTAAAAATATGCACGTTTTGGCTAGAAGTGTACCTCTATTTTTCTGTCTACTGATTCTGTAAAAATGCACAGCATACCATCTTAACTCAATTTACCAGGGCCAGTATGTTTTTATATCTGGAGACAAGTCCAAAAATTCAAAATCGTTTTGTTTCCAGAGCCCTAAAAATCGTGCACCCAAGGAAAAGTAAAACAGAAGAGCCAATTTGGAATGTAAAAATGTTTATCGCTTCATACGCATACATAACTGTATTCATAAAGCTGTAGTAATGCCCAGAAAACTGTGAAATGCACGGATAATGGTCTTGTTCTTGCGCACACCACCAACCAAACATTTATGATTATGATAAAACCTTACGTACGGTCTTTTTTTTTTTTTTTTGATGGGGGTGCTGCTAGAATGAAGAAAAAAGTCCTTGCCAGTTTTTGTATTTTTTTATGCCGAATTCATATTTCTCTCCATTATAGAGCTCACCCATTTTGACATCTTTCTTCAAGAAAAGATTCTGCTTGGGGAGAGCAAGTCAAGTGGAGAAAATTATGGGAAAACTAGACATCCATAAACACCTGGCATGAACATTTTCGAGAGCATTATTATAGGGTAATAAAAACGTGAGTGATTTATTACAGGGAAAGGACATTTTCTAAGGATTTATGTATTTTTCTTTTATTAAGCTGACCTGTCCTCATCAATGTAAATGTAAACGACATTTTGAAGGATGGAAAATTCTTTTAAATGTCTAATGAAATTTTATCATCAATGAATGAGTATATACAGACCACATATTGGAATTACATTTTTTAAAGAAATAGTACACACTGACAAATAAAAAATATCAACAAGACGTAGCATTGAATTTGACCAAGAAGATCAAAAAAGTGACAATGATAAATAAGGAATAGATTCTAGTTGGATATGTGTGGTAGGACTTGTAAGAAATATGGTACAAAATATGAAATCGAACAACAGGCCAGACAGTACTTACTTTCATAATCTTTTGGAGGGCACAAAGGCAACTTTTTATTGTTTATTTTCAAACCCTATGCTACCATTGCGCATACGTTGTAAATTTTCGCATGAACAGTGTACATGCAATGTTACTACAAGAACAGCTAAATAGGCAGTGCAAAAGAAATATTATTATGGGACTTTCAAACTTTCTCTACTGAAGTGAAACTTTCCCTTAGAAGGTTGTTCATAAAAAACAGGTTTATGTTAGGGATACGTGACATGACACCAACTTCAACGAAATTATTTTATCATGTAATGTAAAATTTATGTTGAAACTCGTCTCAAAAACAGAAGTAGCATATAAGTGTAATGTTTACACCATTTTCTTTTGCTTGTACTACATTTTTGTCGGTCTGATTTCATATAAAAAGAAAATATTGTACATGGGTAGGTGTTTTCACCCTTATTATGACTTGAGCATTAAGCAATTCTGCTGTTGGCTTCTTTCAGTCTTGCTCCACTTTTTGAGCGCTTCGAGGCTTCTCACTTTTACTCCCTTTGTCAGAAACAGAGCCAGTAGTATTAATGTATTGAGGCTGCACAATATTTTTTGAATTTTGGTACTGTTGCCGTTGAAGCTGATGATGTTCTTTATCTGCATCATCAGTTACGGGAAAATCCATTGGTTGGGGCAAACTACAAGGAAGAATAACTTTCTCAAGAAAATTCTTGTCTTTCGGTTGATGGTGTTGATGCTGGTCTTGTTGTGTCAGTACTTTTTTCTTGACAATATCATCCTTTTTAGTGACGCTGCCATTTTTGGAATGCCATTCAAATGGTGTTCTGTTTCTTGCTTCGTCTAAAATTTCAACCAAGTTGTCACTGATTCTATCAGTTTCGCAAGCTCTAGCAATAAAATGCTTGCACTTTCTTTCTGAAAAAGTCGGTGTTATCTTCAGTTGAATTCCACCACCTGCAGTATGGCCACGACCGAAAATATCATCCTGATGCTGCTCTTCGTCCTCATCCTCTCTAATCCCCGACAGAAAATTGTAGCAGCTATTTTCTCTATTTTGGGTTGATGTTGGCGGATTTACAGAGCCACTGGAACGGGATTTCATGATTAAATTGGATATCGATTTAGGAACGACAAACTTTTCAGAGGAACCTTGTTGAGATGACTCCTGCATAAAAAACAATATTTTAACATGATTATGGCCGTACCCATAAGCAAAATGTAATAGGGTGCGGGATCGTTTTCCACTTTCCGCCTAGCTAGTACCTAGGTATACATTATAAGTATACTCATATATGATGTTCGCCCTAAAGAGACAAAAAAGTAGGACAGACCGGGGGATGATATAATATGAAGATCATTTTTTTGAGTCTACTACTTCTGTATATTATGTACGTCAATTTTATCCCGATCAGAGAAGATGCAAAGTGTTATTTTAGTTTAGCGAATGTCATTACAGTTTTTGAACTGCTTTCAGCTTCCGCAACAGTCTTTCCACTTGAGATTTTGCCCCCAATAACCAGACATGGATCCAAGTCTTCTAAACTTGTATTGATTCCATCAATTGCATCCAAAATCTTTTGATTAGTCCACGAGGATGACCTTGTGGCACGACGAAGTTGTAGAGAAAGTTGTGATTCTGTAGCATCTAGTGTACAATTTTCATCCAGTGGGGGTAAGGATGTACGACTTCCAAGAACAACGAAAGATCCACGTGTGGATGAGTTCGAGTTTCCTACACTGCTTCCACCACAATAGCTACGACCGCAGCCACCACTTTTCCTGAAATTTTCGAATGCTCTTGGGTGCCGCTCGTTGTAACGAGGAGAGGAAGCCAAAGATGAAGCACTATTACTGCTGTCACTCTGATTTCCTCCGTCATCACTGTGATTGAATGGGTTGATGGAACGACGATGATCTACCTCGGTTGTGGTTGGCTCATTTGAGCAAGAATCAATAGAGGAATCTGATATCATTTCCGCAGAGGAAAGAACGGATGTGGTGCGATGGGCGCCTTGATGGGCTAAAATGAAGTTTGATTACGCTTGGTGAAAGCAGAAGGAAGTTAATAAGATTCTGATGTGGAGTATTATCTAAACTTTTCATTACAAGTTATGGGAAATGACCGCAAAATTTCCATTTTACTCTCTAAAGATTTAAGTTCCCATAGGCCATATATAATATATATTCCATCTTCAACTGGTTCAAACCTTACTTTTCACGGAATACACATGCATATTACTATAGATATGGGTACACTTGATGAAAGGAGATGAAGTCCGACCCAATCCCTAAATAAACTGAATGTCTTTATATGCACGTTCCTTTGCTCTTTTGCTTTATTCATTAATTTTAACAGTGCCCCCATTTTCCCATTGTCTGCAAAAAAGCAAGGAGCCAATCAAATGCATCAAGCGTAGCCCCAACCATTAACCAAATGCTTTACTTCGTTTTTAAAAGACCACGGTAATTATTAGACAACGCTTCGTATATAACTTTAGGAAAAATTATATAAAAGTGAAAGCGCCATTTTCCCCATAAATCAACTAATGATCATTCATCATCTCAAAATTTATTCTATCAGATTCTGAAGTTCCCATTTTTTTGTTACGTCAAACATTTTTTTTTTTTTTTTTTTTTTTTTTTTTTTGATGGTTTTCT
>JAHZMZ010004881.1:0-10082 GCA_027743805.1 Lepidocyrtoides sp. E14
AGATGTTCAAGTATTAAATGACGACGTATGCTTGCAATATTTGCTTCAGAGTGGTCGCAAAATGAGCACTTGTAGCAGCTAAATCGATCAGCTTGTTTTCCAAACTTGTCAACAATATATTCTCCTTTTCGTTTCACGCCGAAGGATTTTGACATTCTAGCATCAGAAGATGAAGAAGTGGAAGGGGAATTTCCACTTTGAGGCACTTGGGGCGTGCAGGTATAAGTGTTCACTTCCACAGCTCCAACAAGATCGTCCTCCAACAATGAATCTCTTTGAATATCTGCACTGCTACTAGTGGTGATAGTTGATGGTATGGGACTTTTTTCACTTGACAATGTCTCAACGGCTGGTGACAAACGAGTAATGATGACTTTTGGAACCCTGCTTTTCTTAATTTGCCGAATTTTCCGACGACCTTTATTAAATGAAAAATTTTTGGTTAAGAATACGCATAAATAAATATTTTTTTTCGTAGTTAGTGTAAATACATTTTTTGATTGTATCTTGACGCAACTGCTCCACGAGTAGGGATTCAACGGAGAAGTTAGTGAGATTTTGGCGCACCTTCTCCCAGCGACCTTCCGGAGTATTCTCTTTCAAAATATTGTAAAATTCTTCAACTTTACTATGCATCATCATTCTTGCCATCTCCACTTGACGAATCAATTTGGATAGTTTTTTAGTTGTATATGCACAACTGGAACATAATTGCACCGTAAAGTCACATAACTTTTCACTTTGGAATGATTTCCTTTGAACTTTCTCTTCTTCTTCATCGTCATCACTGATCAATTCTCCTCGTAAACTTTTCAGCATAATGTGACTTGGAATGACGTTCAAGTAGCGGCAAACGTTCCGTAGACACACTTCCGCTATTTTCGAACCAATGGAAGTAGTTGGATCGGTAACCCTTAGATTTTCCTTGCGGCAGAGAAAGCAGACGTCTTTGGTGTCTAAAAACAACTCTTTTCTTCCACGCACTTCAACATTGTGATCGTTTGAACTTGGTAAATTGAAGTCTTCCATATTATCACTATCAAGCATTTTTCCTATTCAATTGGACAAGTACGATTAAAAGCTGAAGTAATAATTTCACACACACACAACTTTCGAGCGAAGCAAAATTGTATTGTCGTGAAAAGGGTCACCAAAACCGACACGCGAGAAATGTGATTTTTACAAGACCATAATTCAAAAGATGCGTATATAAAAGATAGAGCTTCACACTCAGATGGTTGATGATAATACCATCAAGGTATGCTGTCAGTATTTGGAGCGGGCGGAGTAGTGTTGTTGAGTGTAGGCTTCGTTTAGAAGCAGTGCTGTGTGTGAGATAGGTGGTTCGCCGCTTTTTTTTCATGAACAAAGACACATTAGCAGTAGCCACAGCTACTTGAATCCTCATGAAAATTTTTCTTTGTTATTATTACATATTATGGCATTCGTCCACTTTCACCAAGTCTATGCAGAATTTCTAATTCTATTAGCAATTTTATCAAATAACGGATGGCATGGTCAACGTAGTTTTAAGCAAACTCAAACTTTACTGCAAATCACAATATTTAGAATTAGTTATGATTTATGATGGCGCGACAGCATTGTGCGCCTAATAATCATTGATTTTCGGTGAAATCCACGTATCATCATCATACGACATTGTTGTCGTAGCTTCATCACAGTAGCAAATTGTTTCTAGCGGACGAACACTAAAATCTAGACACTGTGTGACTGATGAATCTATTTTGTTTTTCCGTCGCACGCTGGTAATATACGTAAAGCGACCATCTACATGACTGAATGTCGCCACTGCCTCCAAGCTGAGGTTGCCTGGTTGACTCTGAAGCGAAATTACGAAATCAGTAGTGCCAGTTTCCTCCATTACGGTCCTAGTCTCTTCAAGGTTGCGTACAAGAACTGAGGACGTAAGGACCCTACTTAATTGTTGTTGCACACAAATGGAAGGGAGTTGTTGATTGACGTTATGAACAATGGTTTCAGCACCTAGCTCGATGATGCATCGGTTTGGTGGATAAGCAACAAGGGAATAGCACGCACAATACTCCTTGGGAATACCCGCTTCGTCACAAGATCTAGGAGGGAGTTTTTCCAAGAGACTGAGTCCTCGAGTTGTTCCTTGTGACTCTCTGACAGTTGATGATGGCTCAATAAAAGTCCAAAAAATATCTTTCAACATGGCGTGAACGTTGAATGGAGTGGTCAGTTGCCTGAAATGATTTCAAATATGACATTTATAACCTGCGAATTGGTCGATAATTTTTTGAAAAATTTTTTAACGCTTACTCTGCATTGTAACGTAGTGCTTCCAACCAGGATGGATACTTTTTGTTCCACTTATCAGGTATTTTTATAAAAAGAGCTGGCAGTTTGTCTTCGTACCAGCCGGGAGTGGTGTCCCTAATTGCCGAGTATCTATATCCATGATCACTCATAACCAACAAAACTGTGTTTTTCAGTAGTCCCCTCTGCTGGAGAGTCTGAAGCGTCCTGTCCATTGTTGCATCCATTAGCTGTAGCATATTGTTATCCTCATGGGTCAGTTGGCTCAACCAGGCGACCACGAAATATGGAACTCCGTTGGATTCCGATAAAGTTGCCAGGTCAACGACGTGGTCCAGAATTATTTCGTCAGCACGTTGATAGCCAATGCAGCCGTCAGACTCCATCTAAGACAATAAAATCCAATGTTTAGGAAATGGTAGAAAGAAACTCAATACAATTATTTATAGCTCAACGAGCAATACTGTTGACAGTTGCCTTCTTGTATGCCGCCTGCATAAAGGGTCGCAGATAATAATCCGTTGGAGCCCGAAAAAATCCCACTTTCATATTGTTGAGGTTAGCTATTGCGGGAGCGTCTTCTAAAAAAGCGGTAAAGTAATCCCGGCGTGAAAAATCTTTCCAGATAAATGGGCACTCATCTAGAGGGGTCAAGCGGTCTGGCCAACATAAATTTGTGAGTTCCTGCACCGAAAGAAAAGTCATCAGCGGGATGAAATTGGGAAACGTATTTTCACCGACTAAAACACACAAGTGCACAAAATTAGTTACTTTGGAACAAAAGATTTTTGTCAGGAAGGTTACCAAATTACGAATACAAACGACATAGCTTTTTTTTAAGTGCTTATTTTATACCCTTGGTGTATCCCTTCAAATCAACAGCTCCAATTTTCTGTACTAGCGTCTCCCGGCTTTTCTTCATTGACCTGTGAAAGTTTGACCGGGACGTAGAATCAATGCCTAGGAGGATCACGTTGGGTGGGCGACCATTCATCTGTACATGCTTACAGTAGGTATCATTTGGACCTGTTTCAGTAACGCAATTTCGCCAGAATGAAATCTTTCCAGAGAGACCCGTTTTATTCTCTTGTTTGCCCTCATGTCCTTTACCCGTGAAGGAAGAAGGGAACATGGCGATCACGTGGAAGTTTTCGTACACTGTATCGACTGCCTCGCCAGTGTCCATTGGTTTGGTGCTGCAAGTAACGAATATGAAACGGTGGACAGGTTTCGTTATTCTTTCCATAGGAAAGCACAAGGAAAAGAACCTGTATTCCACAAACAAAAATTCACCACATTATATTCAGTCAGTCCAGTAATCATAATCAGTGAAATGAATGAATTTTATGCAAAAAGATAAATACTGGTAGCGGTCATCAGCCTCATCTTGATATTCCTTCTTGGACATCTGAAGTCGATGAATTGTGCGGTAGCAGCAGTGAAAGTTAACCTTGTATTTATAACCCATCAACTGCAATGCTTCTTCGTTGACGATTACATTCTGAAGAAACAGAAAACGAGAGAATTACAACACTTGCTAAATTTCAAAAATACATACTACCAGAACGACAGCAATAAAAAATACAACAAATCCTACCTGGTCTTTTACGTAGGTCATATTGGGGTATTTACACTTAAATGCTGGAATGGTTTTTAGTAACGGCAACAACTCGGTATCCCACATGTTCAACTCTGGTATCTTGCATTTTTCATTCTTAACAAGAAATTTCCGATTGGCAACTTCAGCTGGAAGCAAGAAAAATGTTGATAGTAATTAATTAGTAGTTACATTCAAATTAACTTCGTATTATTAGCTATTTCACTTTGTGGAATCCACAATTATTAACTTACAGCTTTGGGCGGCTTCGTAAATCATCCACCATCTCTTCAAGTCTCCTTCAAAGGAATCCTCTACATTACACGCATGGAACTGGAAGTCATTGTAACTGTAGATTATGTAGAGTATCTTCACACCCAAGAGACAGGCTATAACCCCGATGTTGGAGCATATAAACCTTTTAATCCGTTTGTACGGTATAATCATATTGATTGACTTTTTACTGGGGACAGACGGAGATTACAAAAACAAAACTAATTACAATTTTCCACTACCACCCACCACACACACCAATCCAATCTCCAATCAGGAAACACGATAACGGGGTATATGAGTGAACTGTCCACGTCACTAGGTCATGATGAGGTGGTGGTAATGATGAGATGATGATATTATGGCCCTCTGATTCCATTGCTCCTAGCATGTAAACAAAAAGAGTTTACTTCGTCAAATTTTTAGAACTGTTGCGCAGTATTTCAAATTTTTACATTTAATGACAAAATAAAAAGGTTTATATGTTATAAAGTTTCAAACTCATGGTTACAACCTAGTTTTTGTTAATTGTAGTTTGGTTTTTTGATTGACGATTTTAAAACAAATAGACAAACAAACAAAAACCAATTGAAAAGCTTGTTGACCATTTGTCACTATGGTGATAAGATGAGATTTTAAAATACTTTCGATTTCGACGTCATGACGATTTCGAAATTCCAGACTGAAATAAAACTGGGATATATCATCATCATCCATCTTTCCATATAGACTACTCTTCTAAAGTAATTTGATTGTTACAACTGCATAATATATTGTGTTTCGTGTTTCTAGAAATTTTAAACCAAATGTTATAATGTCCGGTATATTTTTGACTCGGCAATGCGGCAATATTATCTGCTCAGTCAGTTGTGGGATTTTATGATTAAAACCCTCAGTGTGTCAACGATAACTCGCCAGCAATTTTACACATAGTTACCTAGACTGATGACTGATTAAAGTATAAGCATACGCAATGCGCAATGTGATATTGAATCTTTTTTTACGTCATACGCTTAATACGCTATGATTTATGATAATGGCGAAACTTATATAACGAATTCCTCATACTGCTTAGCAGCATACGTATGAATGTGGGTTTTCATAACCTTGCTTTACAAAGTCTACTCTGTTCTTCTCTGAACCCATACATTCCAATCAATAAAAAAATCCGAATACTTCCACACGTATTTTTGCTAAAAATTTAAATTTTAAAAATTTGAAGCTTTTCATCATTAGTAATTAACTCTGCTATTTCGTTTTTGCTGCATACTGCATTGTATTTTGTTCTGAAGAAGATGATGGTAGTCATAAGCAAAAGCAGAAAATAACCGGCAAACGATCTCCTCAAAAATAGGTCCAATCATGGTTTGAAATAAGAACAAATCCCTGATTACAAAGTAAAAATGGCCTATATTTATTCACCATATTTAGCTGTGGGCTCTACCTGTCATTTTAGTACGCAATGATTGTACCGTCACTGCGATAATTTTATCATATTAAGACGAATGATAAAAAATGGTTATATCATGACGCAAATTGAGTCACCCAAATCGTTCGAAATATTTCGTAAACGGCATGTCTTTTTGAAGCTAGTACAAGTTCATGGCTCTCTTATGGAATCATGCTTCAATATAATTGCAATTTGCAATGCACAACTTAAACTGTCTGTTTCACACGCATTTTTAATTGGGACCTCAGAGAGAAACGAAACTTATTTTGTGCACTTTAAGTATTTTTTAAACCATGGAAATGTTTCTGGGTAAAAAAATAGTTGCCCTTCTACTTATTGTGGCAATAGGTAAAAAATACTACATCCAATCCAATCTTGTCATATTTTGATTACTGGAAATTAAATTATTTTATTGCATCTCCAATTACTATGTATTCCATATAAATTCAGGCACTGTCACTGGACACAGTTTTCAGGAGGATATCAATGACAAACTGACGGCTTTTTTAACAGATTCGATGAAAAACTATACAGATTGGATTATTGAAAATAATGAGGATCCATCCCTTCCTATTCCTGACACAATTACCCTAAGCAGGGAGTTCCCCAACTTACTTCAGTGTGAAATCAAGTTTGTAACTTTAATATTCATTGGCAGTGACATTTAAAGAAAAAAGATTTACTCGAAATAGCAATAAGTTTAAAGTTTTTTTTAAACAGGCAACAAGTCATGAGAAATCATTCAATTAGTACTGGAAACGTAATACTAACAGAGGGAAACTTTACCGATCATTACGTTGTCATAGGACGGGAAATACTTGAACCATATGAGCTCACTGGTCAGTACGACTGTACTGGAATCCTCTATGCAAGAAATCATGTGAACCTGCCCAGTGATCTCCCATTTCATGGTGTGGGGGAGTTTGTTGCCAAGGTGAAAACATCCGATGAGTTTGTGGAAATAATGAATCTAGGAGTTACAGAGGATCATCGATTTGATTTAAGTCATGCCTGGAATAAATACTTTTTTCACGGAGACTTCGGCTTTGGATTTGTTAAATTGAAAGGCGGCTGGAATAATTCGGAGATATTAGAATACATTGAGGTCGTTCATACAGGCTTCGAAACATTGTATTCCTTTCACATGAACCACAACTGGGACCAGCCCTACCTGAATCCATCTGGAGTATTGTTGATAAGATATGGAAATGAAATTCTCAGGGCGAGTGGCAAATTAAATTTACTCAGAAATGTCGACATAATGTGCAAACATAATATTATATGAATATTGACAAAAGCACCCATGACATGTAGTTGTTAGAATAGCGTTTTCAAATTTGTTTTACAGAATGCAAATTTAATGAAAATTGTCGGTGAAGAAAATCTTCCCCCTCCTCATGTACCCACTCCATCCACCACCACAACACCTCAGCCTTCAACAACTCCAAGTCCAGCTCCAAGCACAACTCCAAGTATAACATCAACTACTCCACGCAATGGTGTGAGAGGCGCACTTGTAAATAACGGAATAACCCCTGTGCAATTACTTTCACTGTTTATAATAGCTGCAAGCTGCACGCGAAAGAATCAATAAAGCTTGCAAGAAGGTTGATAAAAATAATCAAAACTGTGAATCAATTTTGTTTCAATTAAATTGCTCTCATGAAAAAAGGGCGGCCCAAATATTTTCATTTAAGCCCTCAGTGTATTGGTGATAACCCGTGAGCAATTTTATAATTAGACTGATTGTACTAAGCATGCACACTGTGATGAAATCTTTTGTTAACGTCACACGTTAATATAATTTATGATGATGGCGAAACTTATAGAAAATTGTCAAAAAGGCATCTGTAGACCAATAAGTATACATGTATTATGGATTATGGATGTTGGTTTTCATAGCCCTGCTGAACAAAGTCAACTCATTCAAATGAATGCACACTTCCATTCTTTAAAAACATTCCACATATTTCTACTAAAAATTTTAATGGTGCAATATAACGGAAGGTCTCAGTATTTTTCGCACGAATTTATATAGCTTAATTTCACTAATGGTTAAATATCTTCACGATTTTTCTCATTTAGTTTTGTTGCATACTGCATTGTAGCTTTTTCTGAAGAAGATTGAAGTATTTGTAGTCATGAACGAAAGCTGACCATTACCGAGAAACGATCCCCTCAAAATTGGTTCAATCAAATAATTGTTTAAAATAAGAACAAATCCTTGTTTACAAACCGAAAACAACCTATTTATTCACGTACGACAAAATGATTTTTTAGCATGATGAAGTACTTGGCAGTGACTCTACTTGTCTTTTTAGTATAATGCGTCACTGCGATAGTTTTATCTTATCACTACGGATAACAAAAAAAGGTTATATGATGACTCAATTTGAGTCACTAAAATGATTTCAAATATTGGGTTTGGACAGGGCGTGTGTCTTCAAAAATGGTACAAGCTCACGGCTATCTTGTCAACTATGGAGCCATGCTACGATTACCGTAGTACTATATAATTGTGTTCTGCAATTTAAACTGTCTCTTTGATGTTCACTTTTAGCTGGAGCCTCAGAGAGTATGGAAACTTGTTTTGTGCACTTCTAGTATTTTCGTAAAACCATGGAAATGTTTCTGCGTCAAAATATAGCTGCCTTTCTACTTATTGTGACAATAGGTAAAATATACATAATACTGCATCGAAATCTTATCATATTTCAAAAGGTTACAAATTAAACTTATTTCATTTCTTTCATTCCAAATAAATCCAGGCACTGTCACTGGACAAAGGTTTCAGGAGGATAATAATGACAAACTCAGAGGTTATCTAATTGATTCGATGAATAACTATACAAATTGGATTATTGAAAATAAGGAGGATCCATCCTTTCCTATTCCTGACCCAATTCTCTTAAGCAAGGAGTTTCCCAACTTACTTCAGTGTGAAATCAAGTATGTACTGAATCAAAATGTAAACTAAATACTGATAGCAATTTGTAATTGAAGTTAAGGAAAAGGATGCATTCGAAATAACAATTTATTTTAAAAAACAGGCGACATGTCATCAGAAATCATTCAAGGACAACTGGAAATGTAATACTAGCAGACGGAAGTTTCACTCGCTACTACGCTGCGATAGGACAAGCAATAGTTGAACCATATGAATTCACTGGTCAGTACAACTGTACTGGAATCATGTACGCAAAAAATCATGAGGACCTTCACAGTGATCTCCCATTCCAAGGTGCGGGGGAGTTCGTTGCCACTGTGAAAGCATCTGATGAGCTTGTCGATATTGTGAATTTAGGAGTCACAGAAGATCATCGATTTGATATAAGCCATGCCTGGAATCAATACTATTTTGACGCAAACTTCAGCTTTGGATTTGCTGAATTGAAAGGCGAATGGAATAACACGGAGATACTAGAGTACGTTGACGTCGTTCGAGCAGGCTTTGAAGTAGTATATTCCTCCTTTTTAAACAACAACTGGGACAAGCCCTACCTGAATCCATCTGGAGTGCTGTTGATAAGATATGGAAATGAAATTCTCAGGGTGAGTGGCAAATTATAGTTACTTCAAAATAATGTTGGCATAACATAAAAAAGATAATCTGTAATGAAGTTGTTACGATATTTTTTTTAATTTGTTTTACAGAATGCCAATTTGACGGAAATTGTTGGCGAAGAAAATCTTCCCCCGCCTCACGTACCCACACCTCCTACCACAACAACTTCAAGGCCGACAACTTCATCAACAACAACTCCTAGTACAACTCCAAGTACAACATCAACAACCCCACGGAATGGTGTGGGAAGTGCACTTGTAAATAACAAAATAAGCTTTGCGCAATTAATATCAGTATTTTTAATAGTCTTTCCAATAACAAAATTGCAGTCAGGTTGGCATGATGTTAATATCTGACTGATTATCTCATAAAAATAGTCTAGCAAATTCCTGCGTTAATGGTGAATCCTTGGAACGCCAAAATATTAATAAAGTTTGCACGGTCGGTTGAAAGTAACTACCGTGAATCAACTTTATTTCAATTTAATTGCTCTCGTGAAAAAAGGGTGGCCGAAATTATTTCCCGTTGTTTTATCTCAAAAATTATCTTATTTTGAGAACATCACAACATATCCAAGAAAAATCAAGAAGATGTGACTTATCATCACTTCATTTTTCAAGTTTTGTTTCAAGCAGATATTCCCCTGCAGGGTCATTCCCCGTGTTCTTAAAGCCCCGCTAATCTCAGTGGTTTTAAGATGATAAAATGAAAGCAGAGTAGAATCGTTTCCACATTTTGAAAAAACAAAGTGAAGGAACAAATACTAGCCGATTGCCTGGGTGATACAAAAACTCCATGCATGACCGTCTCGAATGACCCCATTGACATTAGATGATGAAATAGCAACCTTATTTGTTTTGGTGACTTCTAATATGAGGTCAACCCAAATAGAAACA
>JAHZMZ010004882.1:0-12691 GCA_027743805.1 Lepidocyrtoides sp. E14
CAGTATTAACAGAATGGAGATGAAAAGCAGCTCTGTTTAAATTTAAATTAATGTGTAAGTAGTCTGTTGTAATAAGTTTCCCATCTCTTAAATAGGATAATTTAAGAGGATATCAGTATCCTAAGCTTAACCTACATATATATACTCTGTGAAAATAACTACTTAGCTTAATAGTAAACTCCGCACTGCCTAAATACGGAAATGACGACGTGGTACAGAGAGAAAATTTTGAATTTTATTGCTAAATTAGTGACGTAAATACGGAATATCGTGACAAAATTATTTAAATGAAACTGTAAGGTGTTATTATTATTTTAATGTAAACAAAAATATTCTAATTGTCTGTGATAAATTTGTGTTCCCTCCCACAATGAGGGAGCATTGTTTCCAAAATAATCTCTTATGTCTAAGTGGCCATGGGCTTTATTTCTTCACGGTCACTTGGATCCGGAACTGGTTCCGAAGCACGACTCAAACGATTCTTATCAGCCTTGTCCAGAGTTGGTAACAGCGTCGTAAGAAATTTCGTGGCGTTTCTCGTTCGACGTATTGAATCACATATTTCCTGTTTCGACATCTTAATATTTTTACTGTCCCTACATCAAACGAAAAATCATTTACTTCAGCATTCTATCTCAGCCAACTTCAGTCACAAAAGTAACTAACAACAGTAACAACTACTACTTATCCACTCAATAAGCTAAGTTACAAACAGCAACATACTTTTCTTCGTCAGCTTTTAGTTTCGCAGATTCTTCCTTGAACTCAGCCAGTAGTTCCAGCAGTTTATCCGTTTGTGTTCTCCGCTGGAACCTCGTCACTTTCTGACTAGAATCAGTCATCTTTTTGAGCTGTTTGTTGATATACTTAACTGAGAAGTTATCGTTTGTAACTGAAAAACAACATCAATCGTCAATTACAATTCACTGCTAAATGGGAATCATCATTTAGCCGTTTTCTATTTACATTTTTGTATAGTAATAAAATGTTTACTTCTTCAAACTACCCACACTTGAGCTCCTCCTTCATTAGTTCCTCCCAGTTCCCAAATGATCACAACCAAACTACGCGTTCAACACATCCACAGTTCACAAACTTGTCATCCTCCAATTCTGCATGTATCTACTGCGCGCATCCTTCCAATGCTATCTCGGTAAATACGGATTCTAGTTAAGTACATAAACGTCGTCTAAATTGTATCATTTTATGCAGTCAGCATAGGTAACATAATTTAGCTAGCTGTTTCTAATAATTGTCAATTTGTACCGTCGAAATGAAAATTACCTAGAACTGATGTAGCCAAAAAGTTAAAATTGTTTAGTTTTCAATATTTAAAAATAGATAATATGCATACGATGCACTTCATAGTCAGTTTGTCAGTCATACTCACTCATGCAAAACACAATAATATATTGGTAATCAGTCCGAAAATCTAAAACAATCCATCCAGCTAATCAATCAACTTGCAACGCAACAAAGATTAGTGAATTTTGCATATAAAATGCCAACTTGATAAAATGCTAACCAAAAGTATGTTTGCATCGTTTGCAATATATTCGACTCAACATTATTACCTTGACCTTTGCTTGCATTATTTTATCACTAAATGACATGGCTTTCTAAGGTGTCTGCAAATGAATTTCTAGATATGTATCTGATAACTGCTGTGAAGTAAAATGATACCCGACATTCTATATAACTTTGCGCAGCCGTCCGGCGACGACGGTGTTAGTGTTACACACACAAAAAGTCTACTCCCTTGAAGAAACCGAAATGTTACCAAACTTTTACGTTAGTGCTTCTGGCGTTGTCAAGTAATTTATGTGACTTACTACCTTTCCTTGACCCTTTCCTGAACAATAAATTTATTCCTTCTACTCTATTTTTAATCATAATGGGGGATATTTATTTTACCGTTATCAATAGCTGGATCTTTATACCTACGTAAATACTACCTATGCCCTAATTTAGATTATCTTTACCCTACTGGCGCAGTAAAACGACGCTAAATTTGGCGTTATTTAGCTTACTGAGGTGGATGTTACGTATATCATGTATAATATTTGTACTAGTAGCTTTTAATTGACCTAGAGAAGCCAAATGTCCAGATCCAGAAACTCTAAATTTGAGGAATATCGTGAACATAGTTGGCAAGATTCATTTAAAGGAATTCAGGAATACTTTCGTCGCCAAGATCATGGGAGAAATGGGAATGAAATTAGTTCCAGTGATGACCCTAGATTCCATACAAATGGCTTTAATAGGCGAACCAATTTTTGTGACATTTCTCAACTTCCCCCACCGTTAGAACCAAGAGAACGCCTGTTACCGTGCATTGATCCAGTAACAGCGGAACTATCAGTCATTCCAAACTGGTGGAATCGGAAGGCTTTTGGAGGAGAGGGAGGGAAATCTAAGGACCTTGCATGCAAAATCTCGTCGTCAACCAAACTTGTTCCCAAACAAGAAAATGACAATGGAAGGATTAACGGGGGTAGTTTTATTATGCCGTCATCTCTAGCTCCAGTGACAAGTAGCTCAAGACCGGCTACTTTCATTCCACCTCCAACAGCTTTTCGAGATGACATTGTAGACAATCCTAAAAACCCTTATCATCCATATATTTCGTATTATGATCAAGGCGATAGATACTGTCGTACAAGTGAAAATAAAAACAGCGTTTGCGACATTATCGAAATCAAAAGACCCGGAACTATGTGTTTTCACCGGAATGAGTCAGATTTTGGATTGGTACGTGCAGGGTCCCAGTTTGAATTAGATGATGATACAATTGAGTCAAGCAGTCAATTTCGAGAGGATGCTTTCCGTAATCTTAGACCAAACCAACAGTCACGTTCGCATAATGAGATATTTAACTTACCAGAAGTTTACAGTCCACCACCGCTTTCAGAACCGAGTCCCACAAGGTCATCTGCCTCATCACAGTTACAAGGTCTAATGCCGTCGTTTTTTGAAAGGAATAGAACTCAAGGGCAAATGAATAAACAACATGCATTTCAACTGAAAGTGAATCCCAGATTTGTGTTCTCAGAACCGATTTTGCAAGATGAAAGAGGCAAGCATAAAATACCTTTGAAAACAATCAGACCGGAAACAACACGGATCTCACCGAGGATTCGAAACAAAAGTTTCTTTGAGGCGACCACAAGTGACTGCGACACCAAAAAAAATTGTGGAACAATGAAACTTTCTGCGGGGCAAAAACTATCAGGTTACTGCTGCAGTGAACGTCGTCTCTTACCGCCCCTTACTAATGAGCTGGCACAAAATCATTCATCAATGAACGACGCCAATTTCTCAGATGTAGATAATAATTGTAGCAAAAGAAAGCATGACGGCAGTGGGGATTATAATGAAAACTCAGTAGTTAGTCATTTCGCCAATCACAACTGCTTATCACCGAGAGCACGAATGAGTCGTATACAGCCGTCAGTCATCACTCCTGAAATTACAGAATCCCTTCTAGGTGAGTGCCTGAGTAACTTAAGATCAGCTCATTGGGAAGATAACTTTGAGGCATTTTCACAAATTTACAACCTAACGGAGATTCACCCGGGTAGAGTAAAAAGTATTCTGAACAAAGTTATTTGGTTTGGCTTACCACATTTAAGTAGTCCACGTACCAAGCTGGCAAGAATGGCTTGCATCTGTTTTAAAAGATTGTATCAGACTCAGAAAAGGAGTATGGAGACCGAAGGTGAAAAAATATTTTACAGGCTCTTAGATCTTTGTGGAGGTCTGGCAAACAACTTTATTCAGCAGGAAAGTAGAGAGGCACTTGTGGCCGCGGTAGAGCATATGGATCCTCTCAAAAGCTTATCGTTTTTAGAGCTGCACGGAGCAAAACATAAAAACCCTCATGTTAGAGAGTTTTCAGCATATCTTTTAAGTGCAATAATGGACGAGCTTCCACAAAACAAATTGATGAACAAAGAATTTTCACCTAGGGTCATTCCCATGATTGTGAGCTTCCTGCGGGAAGGCTTATTACAAACTAGGTGATGACCGTGTATATTGAGATGCTCATACAATTAAATAATAATTATTGCTGGTGAAACCTTAAGCCTGAAAGCGGTTTTTTAACTCGAATTTTGCTTGCCAGGTTGCATGCAAAACTAGCCTTGGATAAAATCTTTGATCATCCCACATTTGAAAGCAAATTAAGAAGATATGTATCCCCAGAGAACGTTCGCCATATTGCAGACACGCTTCGAGAATTTCGTGTAAGGACTGCCAGATTTAAGAACAAAAAGTGTGCTGCTGAAAAGCATCAATGAGTTACAAAATAATATTTCAATGTATACATATTTGCATTCACCACAGGAAAGACGGAGTGGACACATTTAACCAGATATCAGGTTACGGATTTTATACTCGAACCGAATGATTTGATTGCCACTTGTTGTCGCCAACATTTCCACTTCCACAATTTGATGTGGCAGCATTGTATGCTTGTTGGAATCGGAATTTGTAATGAACTAAATGATTATAGAGCATGATTGCATGTAGTTAGCCTGAGCACAATTCAATATCTCAACTTCATGATTTTTTAGCTTAATCCCAATTGATTTGACGAATTTGCTAGTATTTATTTTGTTAACTTTGACTTATCACATGACGATATTGAAATAAAAAGACAATGCTAGTACCTAGATTTTACTTCTTGTCATACGAATAACTTGAACCGCCAGTTCCAACACCTGCAATATCATCAAAGTGACCATTGTAGCACTATAATACAGTCATTGTCTATATGAAAAGTTTTAAATACCAAAGTTTTCTCAAATAATTTACAATTGAGTAAAGCCGTAATATATATTGTATCAGCTTCTGCCAAATATGCAAAGGAACTTACCAAAGTAGACAGGCTTGTTGCACTTTGGACAATTCGGCATTTTTGAAGTCACTAGAAACTAGTATCAGAGAAAAACACTTGGAAAGCAAAAAGCAATTTATGCAAAACAGCTCGTCGGAAGTATCTGCAAATGTGTTTTCCAAAAAAATGATGTAGGTAATGAAAAAGAGAAAGAAGAATGTGTTGCTACTGGTGGTGGGGGACTATTCTTGTATTCAAGAATTCAAGGACACAAAAGATATGCTCTGATAAGATATAAAGGATTTTGCGTTTTTCTGGACTTGTTCTCACTTGTTGATTTTTGGGTATCAGGCAAACTGCTAATGTAGTTTGGTTTAATTTATGTATCAGATTATACTTGTTGAAACATTAAATAATTCCCCTTCCACTGTTCCCATTTTTTGGCATACGGGATGCGCTTATGTGGTTAGCCGTAATGAAACCTCATCGTAGCTGTGGTAGTCGCATACATTTATGTAAGTATAAAGTAACAGAGTTAAAGAAGCACAGGGTTCGATTGTAAAAGTTGAATTTACTGAATTGAGTTAATTTGCTTCTATATTAAGTCCATCAATACTAATATTTTGTTTTTCCAAATCAAACTCGAATGAAATTGACAGAAGCTCTTGTTGTCACAATCAATGCCATTAATAAGCTGACTTTATCTGCGTGTTTCCAACTTCCAGGAACATGACTTTTTACCAAAACTAATTAAATTGAAGGCTAAAACAGTAGCTGGTATAATGATTGTACTGAACATGAAACTTTTTGCAAATATTAGCCCACTGCACTGCAAGTAGGTATTAGGTATGCATACAATAACAAAAGTTAGATAAAAACGCTGTGGTAAATACTTGTGGTTGTGACCACGTTTATTAGAAGGTGATTAATTATTTACATACTTCTCATATAACAAAATAAATATGAACATCTCTCAATTACACAACATTTATGATCACAATATCATAAAAAATTGTAGGTATAATAATATTATTACAAGCTATAAGTACAATAATTTTTAAGAGTCATTATATTGCATAATGTCATGTCAAAGAACGGCTATTCGAACTAATTTTGGAAATGCTGCATCAAGAAACGACGATCAAGTAGCTTTACCCTATTGTTAGTTAAAACTATTTTACATGACTAAATGGCGTCTTCATGTATAGGTATTATCACAATGGTGGATGAGCTTTGAATTTATGCTGTTTCAATCATAATCAAAAATTATAATTATTATAAATCGTATAATATTCTATGTATTATGTAATAGTAATGGAGGTAATATGAAATGCATACACGCATATCTGATTTTAAGTTCGATAAGTAAGTCACCTTCATTATATTTTACGCTGTAAATTTACTCACACATACTTTTTTGTGATTTGTTTAAATCTTCTTCTGCCTTCTCACCTCTCGGCTCTCACTGACTTTTTTGGATAGTCTTTTAATGTTAAATGTAGGCGCCTTGCACATGATAACAACTCCAAGCTCTAAAGTCTCGACCAGGTGCTACGTACTGACTTATTATTACCTATGTTAGAGACAACTTTACACGCAGTCCCATCAAATACGGACATTAATCAACTGAATCAGATAATTCCAGTAATGAACCCGGATGATGAAAATGACATAAAGTAACCGCTAGCACCAGTTCGCAGTAACAGAAGTTGAAATTCGTTGTGAGAAACTTTTCCATCTTTGTTCAAATCTAAGCTGCTAAAGTAGCGTGAAATATCTCGTTCCAATGCAGTAACATTTTGGAAATTTTCGATAATCTTTTTCCGAATCATGTCAATCTTAGTATGGAACTCAGTCTGAAACACATCAAATTATTCAAACGGTTCCAATTAGCGTTATCTTTTAATTTTTGTTTGTAATCATTCATACCTATACAAGTAATTTAATAGCATGGTAGAGGAGCTGTTATCTTTTACCTCTGAGATAAAACTGTCACAATTTGTATCAAATTCCGCAAATGCTTTCTTGCTTGCATCATCCACATTTGTAGGAACTTTAGCCAGGTAGTCTTCAATCCATCCCAAAAATTCCGTCTCCTCGTCGGGAGGAAAAAGAACCGTTTTGAATGTAAGAAACTCTTCCCTTTGAATTATACCATCCTTATTTGCATCCATGAGCGGAAATTGAGTTTTTAGATCGTTGGGAAAGACCTCTTCGGAAAAGGCATCAGCAGTCTCTTTGTATTTTTCCTTGTAAAAAATTAGAAAAATCCCTTCATATTTCTAACTAAATTGACGAGTAAAACTAAATTGATATTAAAATATTCTTACCAAGTCAATTGGAATAACAAAATCTTCAGAATCTTTGCTAGTTAGCACGCCATCTTTATCTAAATCTAGGTGATTGAACTCCTCCTCAAGCTCAGAGTTTGTCTTTTTGGCTTTGAAGGAACTGGCATATGTATAGAAATCTTCCTGTACATAAAATGTTTAAATTTGAAGATGAAATGAGAGTTGGTTTTGCACTTTAGTAAATACATAAATAATTAATTTACTATACTTACCTTTGTTAAAAAACCATCCGAATCGGCATCTAAACGTATGAAAAGCTTATAAACCATTGCAGTTTCATTTGAAGCTGCAGCTCTTTTTGAAAGCTTTGTTGAAGAAACCGTTGGTACTTCTGAATTCTCGTCGTTTTCCTCCACCTCCTCATCTCCACCGGCATAATAATCGTCGCTGTCATCAGTACCACTTTCTTCTCCCCTCTCAAGCTGTTCAACTTGTTCTTCTAGTGCCAGTAAATTTCTAAAATATATTCTAAAAGTAGCTGCAGAGTTTATGAAAAATTCATGATATTCAAAAAGGGTCAGCTTCCTATCCGAGTTCGCATCCATTGAGCCTACAGTTTCGTTTAGTAGCTCGAATAGTACGTACTTTTTCATCAGTTCCATTAGCAATTTGAACTCAACCTGTCAGAAATAAAATGTTGATACCTACTATAGTATAAATATTTTTATAGCAATAATATTATCATCATCAATGCTTTCCCTTACTTCATCTATTTCACCATTTTCATTTCTGTCAAAAATTGTGAATATTCGATTGATCTCGGTGTCTTTGGTATTTGGCACAGCTTCCAGATTGTTCTCATTGTCTAGGTTTGCATTCAGAATCTCTAAATTATGTTCGACCTCATCCTCTTCAGCATCATATAATTCATATAAACTCTCCAACCAATCAACTTGATGCTCCTCTGTTACTTTTGGTACTGAAATCTGAAGTTTAATTTCATCGATGGAAATTTTGTCATCGCCATTTTTATCAACAAGCTTCATCAGTTTTTCTGTTTCCGATTGAAGCGTGGCAGAGATAATTTCAAATGACGCCAAATCGGCATTTAGTTCTTCCTGTAGAAGTAATCGGCGGGATACAAATGATTTATTTCATTGAATTAATACGTCCCGAAACAGTCAGCCAGCATCACCTTTGCTTGCCCTAGACCATTAAATTTAGGCATGTCACTTACGAGGGAACAAAAGCCATCCCCATCACTGTCCACATTCTTCCAATGTATCATCAGCTTATCAAGTTGCATGACTCTCCGTACATACATTTCCTCAGGAGTAGGATCTGCAAAATGGATAATATTAAACAGGTATGTATTTTGCTGATTTTTCTACTTGGGAAAAAACCCCGTATGTGGTATAAAATTGGTGGTTCTCTAGGACTCATAGTTTTCTACTAACCTATAATCTCAAGGAAGCTGTTTAAATCCGTTTCTTTCAAAAAGTCAGTCATCCAGTTTGAGCCACATGTATTTTCCGTGTACTTTAAAAACTCATCCTGTGAAAAGCAACTATCCCCATTAATATCCATATGATCAAAATGAATATAAAGGGTATCCCAATTATGGTCCAGAGCTCGCAAATCTTCCTTAATGTAAGTTAAAACTCTCATTAATCAATAGTTTGAAATATTTTACGAACCGAATGATTTATCAAAAGCAAATTATAAAAAATATACCATTGATATGCATGATTCTTCAATTAATGGCCCAATTAAATCGAAAAATACTTTTTCTATCACCAGTTTTCTAATATTTTCCGAGAATAAAGAAATAACATATTCTTCGTGAGTAAATAAACCATCATCATCGACATCAAAGACCAGACTGCAAACAGAGTTGGAAAGCTTGATCGTTCTCCACATAAAATTTACATCGAGAAAGTCTTCAAGCAGTGGTTTCAACTCATCTAAACCGATTGGTCCTCTCCGATACTTTAATATTTCTTTGATAATCAGTTGCTTTTCGGAAAGGGCCGAATCCCCTAGCTTTCCTTCCAGTTTGAATCGAGTCAATCTGTCGTCATTCTTGTTGTCTTCTTGATTTAGTAGCGCTGCAATTTTCATGAATTTCTCGTTAGCACTACCTGTTTCTTCAGATGCACTATTCATCTCAGCAGCAGACGCGGACGGAGAAGCTTTATCTTTGCGGTCATGTTTCCGAAGGGGCAATTCTGTTTCTATATCTATACTATTTTCATCAAAGGTACCCATTAGTACCTCCGAGCTTTTTTGCCTTTTTTTGTAAATCTCTATCACTTGCTCTGTCCTTTCAGCAATCTCCTCTTTGTTAATACATACATTTCCCGTTCGATCCAAGTAGGGATTTCCATCTTTATCATTTTGAACCAAAAGATGCTCCTCCATTCCTCCTCCTGGAACATCATTGATATGAATATATCCTGATTTCGTGTCACAAATGCATGTTTCATCAATGGGGTCACAGGTTAAATGCCGAGCTTTATCACAAAAAGGTCCCTCCAAAGAGCAATCCTCGCCATATCCAACAATGTCAATGCCATTATCTACATCTTTTCTACTATGACCCACTGATGAAGTTTCAATGACATTTACTTCATTTACATTTCTAATTTTGGGGTTTGCACGTTTTACATCACGGAAACTACAATGGCTTGGTAAGGTTTGTATAAGTATACAAAATATCACAGAGAGTAGTAGTACAACAAATGGCTTAGAGCCACTCGTCAAGTGAGACCGATTAGAATACTGCATGTTTCCGCTAAATATGTGATATTGTATTATGGCAGTCAAAACGGAATCAATCTCATTTTAGCCCTCTCTGAACAATACTTTTTAACAAATCCAACCTTGGTACAATAATGCGCAAAAATATTCATTGCCGACTATCTCACGAACCGTGTCCTTTGTCAGCTTAGCTGCACTTTTTAGTGCTTTAACGGAAAACTTTGCAAACTTACTAAAAGAACTTAGTCATTGCACTTGCACTGGTAGTAGTTGCACTTGATTGATAACTCTGTCTTATACATTACACGTTAAAGTGACCTTATATAAGTTTTGAAGTAGTACTGCTTCCTTACCAATTTGCAATATAAGCATAAAGTAAAGAAGTCTTATTAGCATGTTTTCAAATCAGTGAGGACTCTAACGTAAGTGCGACACGATTAGCTCATATTTATTAAAAATAACCAGCTTATACAATGATTAAGCATAAAGCATGGTTTAAAATCAGGATCCATTTTTTCACATGTAGTTGCTCTTCCCTAGTGTACAATGACGAGATGATAATATTTATGCGGAGAGGAGACTGGTCATGAGAGTCAGTGCATTAACAACATGAAGAAGGCAGTATGATTTACCGATCAAAACTATCACATTCACCATTGAACATGAGTGAACATTATCATCAGCAGTCAACATCATCATTATAATATGATCGTTTGATGCAATTAAGCCCGTATGTTTTACTTCATATATATATAAATGCACATTTTAGGCTGCATGTATTTATTTACCACATTTTATTAATGATCATGATTACCAATTGTACATTAGCATTATTGCTTACAACTCTACACTCTACACACATCACACATAATATTATAATAACATACATACATTTAATGACATTTTCTGACAAATGTGAAACGTTTTGTGCTAACCTCATTGTGCTTTCAGACATCATTTCTACAAAAAGATTCAATCCAATAATATTATATTTACTATACTACATTTTTACAATATGCAAACGATAGATAAAGATTGATGTGAGATGAAAATACTTGAGTTGTTGGGTGAATTGCTCTGAGAGTTTGATTTGTCATTATTGCCAGTGCCAGGCTAGCAGGCAGGCACGTTCTTTTTTGTAGAAACACTATGTACCGTAAAAAGCAAACTTTACTGGTAGTAAATTTAGCTTGGTTATTCATCCGTGGTTAGCTACATATTATGTCTATAATAAAAACTCAAAATTAAAAGTAAAGATTAGAGCCTCGCACCGCAACAGACGTTCAAGTACAGATATGCTCTGTACACAAATGAAAAAAACGATGATAATTTTATTTTATGCTCACGTATGAAAATATTTTATTCTGGACATTATTGTTCATTTCATAAATGACGTAATACATGGGTACATGGGTTGATAGTTGATAACTTACTTCATCAGTTGTAGGACAGGATTGTTATTTATGTGGCAAAGGAAACTGAGTAGGTAGGTTCCCGTAACTTTTCATAGTTTGTTTGACAGAGAGTGGAGTGTGAATGTCGTTCATTCATTTATATGTCCTGCAGCCTTCAGCAATAGAGTTAATAGAAAAGGTTAGGTACTTTTGAGGAAATACTATAAGCTTTTGATACACAAGAATATTTCTATCCATTAGTCGCAAGCGACATTTTAGAAGCAAATATCAAGAGGGATAATTTTTTACTAATAATACAGAGATAGAATGGAATTCCTAAATCATGACGAATTATATGACTTGGGATAATCCTACTGATATACTGATGATACTGATTACAAGAAAAACGTAACTAGTTAAATGGTAGGTTATGTGAGCGATTCAGATGATTCTGGAAGAGCGGTGACGAATGAATGTTCGTATGAATGATTTTTGTTCATCCGGCTGGCACAGGAGGAAAAGGCACGGGTAATTCATTCGGGCTGTTTAGTAGACATGGATAGACATTCAAAAAACGTTCACCATTACCAGGAAATTCATCTTGACGAGTGTGTGATGTCATCTTTATCAATTGATATCAAAATTACTGCATACTAACTAAAATTTGAGAAAAGTCAATGGTTGTCAGTAATATCTTCATCTTCATCTATGATGAGGAAAACGAGGTGATTCTTCGCTCCTTCAGAAATAAAATGGATACTAACAATGGTGGAAATTGGCTAAATGTTGTATGCATGTATATTTAGTTAGTGATTCATGCTGCGACACACTCATATCGCAGTTTTTATTTTGAAGCCTTTTATTGCAGTTTATGTCATCTGTGCATGCACATCATTAATTAATACACCTACATATGTACATATTAATACAGTATTATTATATTCATGTATTTTAAAAATTTCTCACGAAACAAAAGTATTATTGCGTGGTAGTTATAACTTAAATCTACTACTTTGACTAATGCTTACAGTATAAAAATGAGGATCACTATTGATGTCACTTTAAAAGGTTACTTTGACCAGAAAACGTTCTTGTAACGAGTAATCAATCACTAATCAGTCTCATGACCAACATCCACTTTTTGAAATGTGTATGATTTCAGTTCTGTCTGCTGTCGTGATTGCGTTCATTTGAACAAGCAAACTATTATGCGCTGTTGGCTGAACTTCTACCGGCACTGATTTGTCACTGATTATGGACAACAAGTGTAGCAGTAAAGTTCCACAGATCCATTTCCAGTTACAACTGTGAGAAAATATATTTACAAATGAAAATTTAGTGGATTGCAAAGTCATCAGATAGAGACTGAACCGCCTCATTGTTCAATTTCTCACCTCATCCTTTTTCAA
>JAHZMZ010004883.1:0-14309 GCA_027743805.1 Lepidocyrtoides sp. E14
CTACTGCTCGAGTGACTGACTGACTCTTTTTCCTGTCTCCTCTTTGCCCCTCTACCACTTTTCTTTCCTTTTTGGCCTTCCTCCTCAAATTTTCTTGGCTTCTCGCTCCTCTTCTTGTGCGTTATCATTATAACATCATCGTGTCAGTAATAAACACTCAAAACAATTATCTGCTAATGGCTATCATGTTTTTGTGAGCAATCAACATTGCACATTTCTGCAGAAATGTAAAAAGGTGAACAAATAGCATATCAAAATTAAAGGACTCGTACAACCATGAAAAATACGAACATATAAATATACAGTATTTTTTACGGTATCATATGTCAGTTGTTAAAAAGGGCAGTTTTTGGTACATGGTTTGGCATTTGGCGTAATAAGCCATAATTTTTTTATTGGAGTCATTTCAACCAGAAGACTGACAAAGTGGCGTAGTGTGTTACAATGAAACGATCTGAGCTGATTGCTATACGATCATGATCAAACTTTTCCCTAGTGGAAGCAAGTCATCAAAACAACACAGCACAAAAAAAAATAATTTGTGTATAGAGTGACAGTGATTAAGTTGAAAAGGAGACGAACAGGTAAACTTTATTGACACTTTTTATTCCTTTGCAAAATAATAATTGTCAGGAGACGCTGAGTGTCATTTTGGCACTTACTTACACGCAGCAAGTGCCGAGATGCAGATTAGTTAGTGGAAGTAATACTATAGTCATTCATGTCAAGATTTTATTTAATCGTCCTTTTGATATGAAAATCTCAACATGACAATAATTGCCCCTTCATCTACTCACCACTTTGTTTGTATGCATGTATAATATGATCCGGTCCAAAGATCAGACGCCGGCATTGTTGTTGTTGTTGTCTGTTGACGTATGACACATAAATCATTTATAGCCTTTTTGTTGGGTGTTGTTTTTTTCTGTTGGATAATATTGCTATCTATACACGGATAAAATAAAAAGTGACATTTCGCCGTTTTTTGTTACTTCTGCATTGTTTCATAATCTCGATAATCAATCTGCAGATATGATCAACAAACAATTCTGTGTGCATTTTTTGTTAACTATGATTGCTGCTGAGTTGTGTAACAGGAGGAAAAAAGTAGACGAAGAAAGGAAGAGAATGTGGAGTGAACAGAATAAATGATTTGAAATAATATGAATGAGCTTATGAGCTGCGGAATATCAAATGCACATAATACATTTTGTAGGTATTATTACATATCTGTCATTGTTATACTAACCAACATTGCATTTTATTGTGTTTTTTTTCATTGTCATTTACAGTGATTCCTGTTGACTGACTGTGTGGTAATAATAATAATGTTGGAGTGGAGGAGCCCATGCGGTGTACACCATTGACTGAGGGAAATCTGAGAAGAAGAAAGAGGAAATGCTGTTAGCCATGTCATCGCCGCTGCTAATCATATCAGAAAGCTATGTTAGTTGGGATGAAGACGATAGAAAACTTTTGTTTTCATTACGTTACTTCTGAAACTACATAATAATTTGTGGCGATACTATTATCATCATCGTCGTCATTTAGATAGTTTTTTATAGTATGGCATAGGAATGATGTATATGTTTATTTGCATATTGTGCGTATATTTTATACATACTACAAAATGATTGTATCGTTACATTTTGTACGATTTTTTTCTTGCTGCACAACAACAATTGCTTGCAACGCATGCATGACGAGTCAATCAGTCGGATCACGTAATTTGTGTAAGTAGTGTAAAAAGCAGCAATAACAAAAAATGAATTGCATAATAGTTATGATTATATGATGATGCATATATGTTGAGTGGAGTGCCGCAGCAGGAAATTGTGACGGGACATTATATCAGTGGCGAGTAGGGATGAAAGGTGTTACTTATATAGTTGATTATTCTCCTGTGTGATTTGAGTTTTGTCTTGGACTTGGATGATCAACGATGGTAGTTTGGTAGTTGTCATCATGGAACTTTGCAAATAAGTGACACTGTCACGTATTCTTGTGAATGTGATTTTTAGTAGCCTCAAGAACATGTGCAAAAATAGACGTGAAAGTTTAAGCTCGACACTTTGTCAAGAAATGCCCTTTGACAAATATTCAGTGCTGAATTAGTGCGTGTTTTGAGTAAAAGATTCTCAACAGGCAGAGCTGAAGAAAGCTCTGAAATTAAATTTTCAATTACTTTTGACGCTTATAATGTTCCAGTTTCTGGGGGAAAATGGCACGGGGCCAAAAAGGCGTGGAGGAAAATTGGGAAGCAGTGAAAGAAAAAGAACGTTTGGGCTCTTAGAAGTAGTCGGTTTATTAGTGAATTTTGTCACAGTGTGTTTTGTTATAGTTTTAGTGTTTCAAGATAGTTACGTAGTAGGATACTACATGTTTCCAGAAAATAGTGCAGGTAAGGCATACTACATGGAGATTTTCTCCGAAACTTAATCACTGTTTTAATTTTTAGCATCTGCATCTAGTATAATATATCATGTCTAAAGCATTTTATGAAAGAATTTAATAAGTTTTGATCATCCACTTCGAATGGTTCAAATTTTAAAATTCATAAATACATAATATTTGTCTACATGCGCACTGAATTAATAGGAATGCTATCCTAGTGAGAAAAAAATTCAATTTACCCAAGACTTTCTTGACCTCTTCTCTTTTCGTATCCGTTTCAAAAATCATTATCATCTGCATCGGTTTTTGGTAAACGTGATTATTCTACTTTACTTCTTCTTTACAGGAATAGAAAATAATAACGCAAATTTTTGCCAGCCCAATTACAAAAGTGTGCACAAACATTGTTATATTTTACCGATGGCATTTTCTATTATAAGCACTAGACTAACAACATCACCATCACCGCCAAAAATGCCAAAATTAGTACACGACATGACATGACACACCACTTTCATTGTGCTAACAATCGATTCATTCATCCAGTTCAGAGAGAGAAGCTTACATTTTTGAATTGAATAAGCACATTGTAAAATTAGCCATGACGGTGATGACGATAAGGTGAAGTTGAATAGCAATAAAATAGTACACAGAGCCAAACCATAGCCTCAACAAATAACTTACATGAATTCATTCATCCATCCATGCATGATTTTTTTTTGTATTGGTAGATGCATTAACAATACAAAATGTATAATGGTTTGGAAGATGATAATGCAAAGAAATTCAGATTATTAGAAATCATGTTTTGAAAGAGCTCCACCGTTCCTCTTTTCTGCCTTCACCTTTAATAAAATAAAAAACCGTTAATTCGAAAATCGTTCACATGCCTCATCTTTCATGGGAAAATACCCCTTTTCACGTCGCTAGCATTCAACAATGAAGTGCATTCACTTGAAAGATGAAATTTGCGCATTCTTTTCAGGGCCTTTAAATAAAAAGACTCACACAGCAAAGTCAAGGAGTGAACTAGTGAACAACTCAAATTCTATGCATATCCGAATATAGGTACGTACCTGTGCATTTGTGCCTGGTCTGGTCAATAGTAATCATTGGGAGTGTAGTCCACGTGACAATAGCGTATAGTAGTATGTGCATAAAATATACGGACGATGATGGAAGAAAGACTTGGTCGTGATCATGACTTTGCATGCATTTTAAAAATAGGGTAAAAACTTTCAGGTCCACCATTCACAATTGGTAGCTGGTTAAAAATATGGTTTTAATGATCGTATAGTATGCACAAGGACTTGCATGAGCAAAGTTATTTGTGCGTGAGCGTGCAGCATTAACCTATCCCTATTATTACTAATTAGCGTAGATGATCAATATTTTATTAGTTTCAAGTAAAAGCTCTAATGTCAGTTTTCTTTTTTCATGTTGCGCTAATTGCAAGTCTCAATTAATAGTACCTTGGGTTAGGTTTTCGTAGAGAGCAGACGCACCGACAACGCAGTTTGCTCTCAGCCTGCATTATCATAATCATTTATCAGGCATCACAGTGTGAGGTAAAAAAGCTGCAGACAGGCAGGAAAATGATTTATGGGATGATGAGATGAGGGCTCACCCACACACATGAGACATGAGCTACTTAAAATTGTTATATTCAATACATGATACTTGATACCTAAAATTCGCATATCTACAGTTTCCTTTTGGAAGTTTTTTTTCATTGTTCACTAGAAATAAGTGATTTTGCACGAAGCAAAGACTGCTCGTAAATAATGAAATATTATTGTTGAGTGAGGGCAAAATGGAAAAGAGGAAAGTGCAACAATCCACATAAATATGCTTTCATCCATCATAAAAAAAGAAAAATTTTGGCGTGGCAGTGCTGTGTTCATGTTACAAACACCTTTCATGTAATTTACAGCATTTGCGCTCATTACCATAATTATTCCACGACTTCATAAATTCTCCGCGAAAGTCCGATTGAGATGACATATTATGTTTATTTCAAGAAGAAGGGAGACAAACCTTGTGCATGAATTTCTAAATGGAATGTGCATATTATTATTATTGTCAATTGTGCGAAAAAAATGAAGATGAAGGGAAAGGGAATGACGTTTTTATGATTTTATCGTATGTACCACCTGCTTGTTTCCTTTTTCAGACTGTGGAATCAGCGTTTTTTATACTCATCGCGAGTCAAGGGGTCGAGGAGGACGAGAAGAAAAGTCGAATTTCAGAAATAGTAGCAGTAGTAGCATACCATCCTCGTCAAGTTATGCCAGTAGTTCTAAAAGGAGTAGTAAACATGACAAAAAGAGTATGAAAAGCAGCAGGAGAAGCCCCAGAAGTCCCGTTGACACACAGCTGCAATCTTCATCACGAAATGTACGTGCCAATTCGCGTGTTATGAAATGGAAAAGTAAAAACCCAGCAGATCTTGAGGGACCTTTGGCAAGAATCGTTGGAGGGACAGTAGCACAGCCATATTCCTGGCCGTGGCAAATATCACTGCAACTAAAGCACCCCACAATGGGATTCATCGGTCATTGGTGGTAATGTATTTTATCTGATTCATTTTTCACTGATGATGATGAGACAAACTTCCGGAACAATTTCCAACGTCAAACTTGGCAAATAAAAGTAGCATACACAAGAAGCAACAGAAAGCCACACTGCATACTAAATACTAAACTGTTACGATTGACACTTTTATGCCTTTTTGACTAAAGTAATTTGCTCCCTGGGTTTGTGCTAATTGATGCTTTATGAATAGCTTTGTCTTTTCTAAACAGCGGGGGTGTGTTAATTGGAACACAGTGGGTCTTAACAGCGGGTCACTGTGTTAACAAGTAAGTAAAATATCTGAAGAATGAACAATAAATATGAGTCATTAATTTAGAACATCTAGATGTCGTCGTTTGCTCACACGAATCTAAACCTGGTCCTCCACTTTTACAAGCTTTCTTGTTTTACTAGTCGACTATTTGGATTGAATCAGCGCGGAGTGTCTTGGTTTGTCATGGCTGGCGAATACGACCGGTCCAAAACTGAAGGAACAGAGAAGATGATTGGCGTGTCCCGTGTGTTTGTACACGAACGCTTCAGGGATTTCGACAATGATATTGGTTTGCTAATACTTTCCATTTTACACACATTTATATTGATGAAACAAGCCCTTTTTTATTTCTTGCTTTGTATATTGTCGTCGGCGCTTTGACAATGGTGTGCAAAATTACAGCAATAACAATAACAGTATATAAAGCATTACAGTCAATTGTCATCACTTTCCGACACGATTTTCACTTTCATTCTGTAAATGATCTAACCGTCTCGTTAGAAGGAGTCCACTGATGTAATTTCGTACATTGCCGTAATTTATAGCACGCATTTTAGTTCCTTGCAAAAAGCAACGAGTTCGTTACCTTCCCATTTTGATTATTGCTACTTTTATCTATAAAATATTACAAAATTATTATTGGAACTATGCATGCTAGATGGCTAGATTATATTCTAATATTATTTTTATTTAAAGTTTAGAGGTAATAGTTAGTGAGTGAAATATAGAGCTTCTTTTGTAGGCAAATGGTCACTAACCACTGCACACTGCAGAGGTCTTCTGGCCCTTGAACATTACCCAATGACAAAATATAATGATTACTACTTTGCATTGTGCTTCCGCCTTTCTTTCTAATAATAATTGCTATGATTTGCTTTTTCCACTGCTTAATTTTAACCGCCAGAGCTGAGCTTTTAATAAAAAAAATATTGTCTTTTATTGTATTGACGATAAAACAAGTGACGCAAGATATTTTGACTGCAGATTTTTTTTTTGATTTCAACATGGCAATCCATGTTTTAGACATGATATAAAGAAAATACTACCTGCGTGCCTGTCATTAAAAACTTTAAAATCAAAACAAATCTAAAATGCTATATTTTTCTAAAGCTATACATACATCACAACAAAAAAGATAATAATTGGGTACGTATAGTAGAACAAAATGTGCAAACAAAACAATACACGTGCCTCATTCATTGACTTGCGAGTTCAATTGGTATAATGATAGTAGTTATCGTCATTCAACAAAGAAGTCATGTGGCAGTAAAAGGGTATATAAAGTTAGAATATAAATTATTACCTAAACATGTACCAACCAAGAATAATAAGTGTAACAAGTTTAAAGAATCTCGTAATAATTTTAAGAAAAAAATGAAAGATTCTCAATATTCATTGCTACTTGAACTATTCATCTCGTCACCCATTAAAATACTTACATTCATCGTCCATTCGTCATTTTTTATGTGCTACTGTTCTGCAAATTGCAGACTGCAACCCATTTGCTTTTCTTTGAAATATGTATTAATTTTATTCTCAACTCAATACACAGAGTTGAACAATAATATTATTATTGGAACCAGTAGTCATCATCATCATCAACTCCATTGAATTAATTTTAATTTTCTCCCAAAAGGAAACTTCTGGTTTTTTTCTATGCCGGTTTTCTTGCTACTTGTTTGTTACAATAATAGACATGCACCACATAAACACGAACAACTACAACATTGCACTTCAACAAGGAAAAAATTTCAAAAGATTTATGATTATCACTGTGTGAGTGTGAATAAAACAATAGCTTCTAAAGTCACCTTAAATGCTAATTACTACATGCGTCTTCATGCGTACGATTATGATCAGTGCATATACCTAAGTAAAAGTGAACAGCCATCAAAAGAAATGGTAGTAAAAAAAAGGCACTTTATTTTTTGAAAAGTACCATAATTTTTTCTATTAATACCAATATGCATTATGCATTCTCAAAGCCTAAAAAGTATTATGATGATGATGGGTATGATTAAAAAGGCGATAGTGATGATGATGTATGAAAACAAAAAGGACATTAACTTGACTTTATGCATGAAGCATCATGTCACTCAACTTTGCATCTTACATTATATGCGTAGGTATTGCATGTATATACTGTGTCTGTCTGTGTGTACCTGATTGACTGACATTACCTACTCACGAGGTATTTTCTTGTGTAAGAGGCTTCGATGAGACATTAAAATGTCTGCATATTATTATGCAGCTATAAAAAAAGCTGATGAGTTGGGGATGAGGATGAACCTGTTTTTTATGTAGCTGCTGCTTTAGGCCATATATTATAACTACCAAGCTGTCGTATATTATACAAGACAATTATTTGATGAAGTCAGAAGAAAAGGGAGTATAAGTGGTGATGGTACTATACTTGAAGACGATAGAAGAAACTGAAAGTGAAAATCACTTGCATTTGTCCATATAATTTTATAGGTATGTTCTTCCGTAGCTCTTTGACTTTAGTGACAGAAAACATATCAGTTGCAGCTACATTTAATTAGGAAAGCTATAAATATTCTGCGTGCATCGTTTTCCCAACAACGTCTGTCTGTCCGTTATCACTCCAGGAACTAGGAAGGAATCTTAAACGCTTATAATTGCACAGTAGTACGTTAGTAATAGTACGTAGTTCAATTTCATGTGAAACTTGTAATCAAATAAGTTTTTTCTCATTATTGGGAGTTTTTCATTCAATCAATTTCACCATTTAAAGTCATCAGATGAATGAGAATGGCTAAATCAAAACTGATTTTGCTACTTTTATAAATCATTGGCAGACTTGAGTCTTATAATCTGTCATCATCTTATCAGCAATAAAGTCAGTTAGTGATCACATGTCTGATTCAAGTTGTTGCTGATGAGAGTTGAATTGTAAGTATGTATATAGCAAAAGTGTGATAAAAAACGGATGCGTGTTTGTGGCTTAATAATATTATCATCCATCCCACAAGACATCAGATGACGTTTTTAAAAATGATTATAGTTATTACTGAAGTCATCATCATCACCAACGATGAAATACCTGTCTGACTGACAAATAATGCTATATCATTTTTAGATATTTGTAGATTGGTGATTGTTTCTAGCAAAACAGTTATCATTATCATTAGCAGCTCATTTTATCATTGGTGTCAACTACGAAAGGTTGCACACAGACGGGTATATAAAAAATACCATTTTTGAAGACTTCTCACAGGATATACTACGAACAAAACGAATTCAATACAATTATCTACAAACCAAGTACTACTTTTTGCATTAATGCTTTTCCTTTTACTAACAACTAACGACCAGCTATTAATTAGCACTACTACTGGGCTCTAATTGAACTTTTCCTTCCTAGAATATTATACGATAATTATATTGTTTAATTTACTAAAATTTACTGCTGAAAAGTCGTTTAGTATCATAAAATTAGAATGGTACATGTTGTTGTAAAAAAAGAAGAGGCTATACGTAATTATTTTTAAATTGCAAGAAAATATCAAAGTACAAGTGTATTTTGGTGGGTACATAGTTGGTAATCGTGAAAAGATTATGATAACTATAAAATGATTAATACGTTTTCTTGTTTTTTTTACAAATTAATAAATTTATCTTATAGCTTTAGTGAAGCTTTCAAGACCTATTCAGTGGTCACCAACAATCTCACCTGTGTGCCTGCCAAATGATGATACACAGACGTTGTCGTTTAATATGACGGGACTAAAGTGTGTGGCGAGTGGATGGGGTAATGTGGGATTTTCTATAAAATCATCAGCCATGGTTTTTCAGGAAACAACGTTTTTAAAACTATTTTCATTTTTTAAAGGGATGGAGAAAACTGCTGGGAAACTTTCTTCCAAAATGCAACAGGTAATTTTCCAATTTGCTTTTACCAACAGTATATACCTACAACCTAGTTTGGTGTTTTTAAATTTTTATTGCTGAAGGCGAAACAAGGCTTTGGCTTCACGAGCGAGGTTGTTTATTGTTGAAGCTAGTAAGAGGGCGGTTTTAGGACAAAATTGAAGCAGAGATCCAAACATCAAAAACATCAAATGGCTTTATTTTAATCTTTTCAGAGAACAATAAGTGGTTAATATTAATTAGTATTTTCCCTTTCATTTTGATTCCCTTCTTATGTACAGAAAGTTGCGTTGTTGCACATACAATGATGAGGTAAACAACATTTCTAAAGTCATAAAAATTGATGACGGAACGCGCCATAAAATGTTACGCTTGCCGTTGTGAACGCCGTAGGGAAAAACGAAATGATCCAATTTATGATGAATTTGACTTTCGCTTTATGTGTCATTTTTGATTTGTGAGTCCATGGACATGAATGACACATAACCTCCCAATGCACATGAAATCTGAAATAAAAATACAAGACAATCTGATTAATTTCCTATTCCAACAATGCACAATGCACGGTCGACACTTTGGATGTCAAAAGGTTGTTGGTTTTTCATGTTGCTTAACATTGCAACAGAAAAATGAATCCCACGATCACAAATATCATCATATCATTCAGATTGCCAACAGCGTCTATTTTTTCATAATCACATAATGTCTTATCTTCACGCACAAAGTATTGTACTGAGTTCAGAGTTCTGTAGAGTTTTTTTTTTGTTTATTGAGGGGCAAAACATTTGATGAGAGTGATGTGATGACGCATAGCACTACCTAGATGATTATAGTTCTTGTGCAGTTCGTGATATAATTCTATATGATTTGCACTTTTTAGAAAATAAAATACATCTTGATGCCTTGTTCACGCCTCAAGCGACGGACGGATTAAGTTATTTCCGATGAAAATACATAATTGAATTACTGCTTGATAAATGCTTACAATGAATTGTAATTCTTAATATTTGTACAGAATTGTCATGAACAATTAACATTTCATACTAGCAGTAATTACGGCTTTTGTAGTTTTCCTGAAATGTACATATTTTGCATAAATAAAATCAGGTACTACTATATACAATAGGTACATATTATTGCAATGTTGTCTTAAAAATCCACACAGGTATTATTTAAAATTAGTCATTTCTATGTACATACATATATAGGTAGGTAGCTCTGAAGATGGAGACCACTATACCATCAGTCTTGTCTCGCTATTGGTAGGTTTCGTTTGTATAAATAAAAAGGTGAATTTCATTTGTACTCGCAGTTTGTGACTGATTTTAAAAAAGACCGTGTTGTACAATTCCCCGCAACAATGGCAATTTAATGAGTTTTGCGGTTCTTAATAGGCATGCTCAATCAAAAGGTTTGATTTGCTGTAAAACTCCAACTAACATCTCTAACGGTGCGAATGACATGATTATGTCTTTTGACAAACAGCCCCAAATTCAATACAAAACCCGATAAACAACATGTCCAATCAAATCAAATTTTCTCGTTTGTAATGGTTTCTTCGTAAAGATATAGTCTTCACGTTTAAAGAGGCAATCTTATTCACGGGATCAAATTAATTTGCTGGTTCCCATTCCCATAAACAAAAGTGAGGGGACATTTTTTATAGCTCTACAGCCAAAATCTACAGGTAGGTAGGCCGCACAACACTAACAAAGATGACGTGATAAGAAACACATTTGATGATGATGACGATTATGATGAGAAAAGTGAAACCACAAAAATTAATTTATTAACGTACTGTCCACAAGTTACTGTTGATATTTTTCAAACTCATTCTTTTACCCATACTATTAGTAACGGTAACATTGTAACATCCTCATACTATCACTATATTAGAGTGCATATTTCATATAGCATCTGCTGTCAGTTTTTATCATGAAGCAATCAACCGTAATATCTAGCTGCATTGCCATTTCTCTTTCTGCATAAATGCCAGCAATTAAGGGCGACTAATGGTCACGCTCTTTACTTCTTTTAATTGTAACTAACCTCAACACTACTCTAAAATTCAATAATTGCTCTATAAGAGTCTAAAAGTTGTAACTTGCATGCATGTGGTTAAAAGAAGAAGTGCGGAAAGATTGATTGCACATGTAGCGTTTCACAACGAAATAATATGCTACTAACTACATTTTTAATACTGCTGCTGCTGCTTTGGTGCTTTTTTCGTAAGCATCGTGGAAGTTTTAGCTCTACCAAGCCCTAAAAAGGATACAAAAGTACAAATGCTTTTGAGGGAATGTGATCTCATGAGAAAAGTTTGCAACGGCCCTGTTCTTGACTTACAGCAACTGACCACGACTTGGATTTCATTTTAATGTAGCAACCACAAACTAAATTCGAAGAACTGTTAACGGGAGTCGTAGCTTTTATGAATATAATATGTACACATACATACCTAACACTACTTCTGCTTAATCGAAAATTTACAGAACGAGAACGCCCACGCACAATGGAGGTTAATATCTTATCGTTTTGTACGTGTCCTACTGCTTTCTCTTGTTGTCAACTTACGCAATGCAAACCAAGCTATTTTAAGATTGGTACATTTGATGCGTTGTGTAATTTTAAAAAGTAATTTTTAGTATTTTTACGCTTCTTCGAGACACAAAAATGAAAGTTTGCTTTTCATCTGACCAAGAAGTAGATAACAAATTGGAACTTTGTTTCATTATACCTACTAGTTTACTTTGTACATGCATGGTTGTGATAAGATTGCTTTCAATTTCTACGAAAATAGGGGCTTATTTGCACGAATGTACCTTTGTACCTACTTGCGTACATTAAAGCACATCTTTGTGGTAATTAATTACAAGTAAAAACTCAAGACACTTTATTAACTCGAGCTCGACAAAAATATTTTGGGGCAATGAACGAGTAATACACACACGAAATTGTAAGTAAAAAAAATCTAGAGATAGTAGTCGGATGATTACAAGTTGGCTGCAACTGAACATTCCTATGCACGAAATCACGAGCAATAATAGATGCTGATGACTTAATGCGGTTATGAGGAAAAAATTAAGCATTTTGCTCGGCAATCAGAACATGTAGTTAGCTTTTGGTGTATTTTTGGATGAACTTTCTGTTAACAGTAAAAAATGTTACCTAATATCAGCGAGGGCCATTTTATTACGATATAAGCTTGCTGTTTTTTAACTTTCCATCCTTTGAAAACGAATAAGGAATTGATGATTCATTCGTTTATGGTATCTTGCTAAAAAACTTATTCTAATTAAGAAAAAACGAGACCAAAACTTTACAAGCTTACTTGTCAAATAGACGGTTATATGTACATTCATTTTGGTTGGGATTGATAAGAAATGCTAAAGTTCATACCAAGCTAGTATATCAGATTTTAATATTTTGCTATTAAAAACGTCAGGTAAAGCTCAGGTCAGGTAGACTTTCAAATAGGAGCTCGTAGCTCTACACATTCATTGTACATGCCAGGAAGCACTTTCATTACATAAATTTTAAGCTTATGCAAAGTAAATTATACTTGTTGTTTTCATAAATATAAGGATTATTTTGCTATTTGTTCTTGCAGGTGTGGGTGCACATAACATCTCAAGAAAAATGCGACCAAATATACCAAAACCACTATCATATAGGGATACGAAAATTTCATATTTGTGCTGGTCCTGAAGACACCAAAACTCATAAAGGGACATGTGTAGGGGATAGCGGAGGTAATAATATTGTTGCTTAAAATTACACCTTAATTTTATGTTGGAATTGAGTTAAACTGTAATTTGTCTTTCACAGGACCACTCATGTGCAATCTTAGAGATGGAAGATGGCATTTGGTTGGAATAACAAGCTTTGGAAGTGGTAAGAATGAAACGAAGATACGAATGTAATTAAATCTTTAATTGTGTTAAAAGCACTGTTTGTCGAAAAGGTTGCTCTCGTGGAGGATTCCCTGACGTGTATTCCAGAATAACTTATTATTTGCCTTGGATAAGGGGAAAAATTCGTGCTCATAGTGCCAACCCACCCAGCACAACGTCTAGATACATATTTTAAAATGGAATTTTCAAATTTTGCAGGAGTCCTATACGTAATTTAATTATACAGACCACTCGAGGTTTATTAGAGATTTGCCTGTAATATTTTTATTCCTTTTACTCCTACTGTCAAACACAGACATAAAATGTATGCTGTAAATACGTTGGCGAAAATGGAAATTGAAATGGCATGTTATATGAGCGTATCGCTACTTTTCTCAACTAATGCATCTAAAAGAAGCTCATATTTCAATTCATTTTCGTAGTCTTCTGGAAAACTTTTACAATTCACTTGTCCTGTCTTTGGGATTAGCAATTAGCTTAAGGTTAATACTACTTCATAAATACTTTCCTTTACATATATTATGTATATAGGTATATCATTTAAAATACCGACCAGTGAATGATGAAAAAATATGACATATGACACATAACGTAGTTAATTGACAACAGTACTACCAAGTGTAACCGTGAATATTGCAAAATGTACCGCACCTTACAGTGCTATTGTTGTGAGTTGACTATTTTTATGTACATACCTTGAAAAAATTACCAAGTATTTACTATCTAGATCTCTTGTTTTGTTCGCAGTTCGTTAATTCAATAATTATTGTTGTTCAAAGATATTGTTTTGTTATAAATGTTGTGCATGTTGCTGTTAAAAGTTTACAGTTGTTCTTCATATGAAAATAAAATATCTTTTTACCATAAAAATATGAAATCCGATTCTTCCATTCAACAAAGATGAAAAAATAATTTTCTCTGGCACTAAAATGCTATTTAATTAGTAAATTAATAGGTTAACCCTTTTATTTGATCCACAGTGCAAGAGGGCGAGGCATCTTATTCTAACGACAAATAACTTGTCATCATGCTATGTTGCACTGTACTACTGTATGCGAAAATAATTTTATAGTGTACTTTACAAATCCAAAAAATTTAAGTGCTATGAGCCTAAAGTCCTGAATTTACTCAGAAGATGGCTATGAAATTCACTTGAAGGCAACACCTTTTATACAAACTTTACGACCAGAAGTACGTAGCTTTCAGTCGTTATGATCAAGGAAAGGTAAACTGCTGCCATGGAAAGCAGTTATGGATTTATT
>JAHZMZ010004884.1:0-12630 GCA_027743805.1 Lepidocyrtoides sp. E14
CAATTGGGGTGAATCGTGCCGCAGAATTTTGGCCTCTGATTCTTCTGATGTGAATGAGAGTATTTTTTGGAATGGTGTGGTATAATTGATGTATGCAAAGGAATAAAAACCTGTTTAACCTAATCAACAGTTTATTATATTTGCACTTTTATAGAATGTATACTTTGATGATGTCAAACAAATGAGAATGATCTGCTCAAGTTGTATATGCCGGATTATAATATTTATTGAAACGGGTGATATATCTCATCTCTTTGCTGTCGTCAACTAATTGTAATAAGCCAAGTGCTTTATTGTATGTGACTACAAATGAATGATTGAATGAAAATCCTTTTTTCTTGTGAACCTTCATAAAAGTCACAAAACTGATGTAGAGTGCGCCCAAAATAACAAAAATATACTGTCATTGTAATAAATTTATTATATAAGTTTGACAGTGTATTAAAATGTTTCACCGATTCACAACACATGTATATAAAATGGTGAGGCTGCTTCATTAGCTAACTCTTGTTGCCATAAACCTTGTCCTGGATCGACATCCACCAAATCGATAGTTGATAGTATTGGGAGCTAGCTAGTCTGCGTTAGAAGCGAACACTTGCAATAATTAATAAAATTAGTCATTTTACCTAATCATCATCCCACCACAAAACACCTTTTTTTAGTACAATAAATTTTATTTTATTCTACGCACTCCATGGGCACCAATTTTAGTTGACATAATAATATCTGGAATTTTACAAATATAGTCTGCAATTTGTTCATGAGAAAAAAATAGATCCATTGTAGACTTGAAAGTTTTTTAAAAATACCTCTTGTTTTGTAGCTTTTTACGTTTCAAAGTCTGATTTGAAAATTTTCATTAAAAAATTTTAATAAATAAACTTCAGAAATGAAAGCTGTTAAATTATTGCTCAGGACAACGTTTGTTACAACTCTACTCTTTCTGAGCACGAATAGTGCAAGCTTGCCAGGAGATGGCGATGCTGGTCCAGCACCTGTACCTTCAGATTCGCCACCTTCCGCAGTACCCGAGCCAGAAACGTCGTCCACTCCACCAAAACCTGTGCCAGTACCAGTCAACACAACGCAACCGAAACTAAATGACTACCAGGAAAGTACAAACAAGTGAGATATAAACTTGTTTAAGAAGTGAATCATTCCACATATTTTTCAATGTTATTTAAGCCAACTAAAGCTTTTTTTCAATTTTGAAGAATTGCCATCAACAATAATCACCAAGAATCACGAGTAACCATTACCGTAGGGGAGGACAATGGCTTTCAGTACACTGTAAACGGTCATACGTACTCTCGAGAAAGAATCGCTCTGTCCGGTGAATATTTTAACGACGAATATCATCGAGATGGATACGTGCGTCTTTTCCTCGTGGCTGAGCCCACTATTGGGTACTACGCTGTGAGGCCCGTTGGCAACCGTTTAGATGTCTACGTTCAAAATTACTATTACGAGGAGTTCTACTATGAAGTATACACCCCTTATCCCGTAAGAGGCTATGATCTCAGACATGGTCAAATCAACGCCACAGCGATTCTCATCACGGGTCCCTCACGCAGTGTCGTTTATGACGACAGAAAATCATCCAAACATGGCAGCTTGGTTACATCTCGAAAGCCGTCTCACGCCTAGAAAAATTTGTGGTCAACAATATTCACAATATTACTAGAGCCGGTTATTTTGTTCCTTTAAAAAATCTATCAATTTAATTGTTTGGAGTTTATCTTAAAATGAAAAGAAATCTGGAAAAAAAATTGTGTTGCATTTTTCCGCAATAGAGAACCAGATGTCCCAGACATTTCATTTTTTTATATGAATTCATTAGAATGTGACAACGATAACAGACTCCTCGTTCATCATTCTACATCAACCTAACAGTTTTAATAGTACCACGGATGGCTCTTAGCTTTTCTACAACTTTCTGAGTAGCAATTGAGTCAGTTTGCAATTTACATATATACTAGATTAATTCAGTATTTCAAAACATGATGCAAATGATCTCACTAGGTGGATCTTCTTCCTCCAATCGTCTATTCTACCGAGTTTTCCTGAATTTTCCCATTTTGTTTCGTCATTTTATTCCCAAACTGCTATTACTACTGTTGCTACATGCATACGTACATTTATATATGCTTAGGTATCTATTTATTTGCCTTGCATCTTTTTTTTTACTCTGATATTTCCCCGCATAGCAGAAATTAGTATGGAGCATTGAGAGTAATGTCGTTGAATTGCACATTATTGCATAACTCTCCGTTTACTAGTCAAAACGAAACTTGCACTCCCGAATGTTCACTCATACAAGTTGCATGTGTTTACTACTTACAAAACTAGCGAACTAACATAGTACCATCGCAAAATCTTTCCCTGTATGCATGTACAGTATTTAAGATAACGACAAGAGCCAAAAATAAGGGACTACCAAAAGGAACAAGAATGAGATGATAAAAATAGTGATGAACCAAAAAAACCATCATCATCATCATCACTTTTTTTTCATTTTCATCTTCTGTTTTACACATAACTTGACTAGCGTGCCATAAAACTACAAGTTTGAAATTACTGATGATTCGGTGCAAAGCTGAGTAGTTAGCGTGTACAAGAAGAGAACGTTATCTTTGTATAGCTCGCTCTTAAGTAACAAGTAAGTAGTGGTGGTGGTGGTGGTGTATGTGAGGGAAAGCTCGTCTATTTTAAAATTACCTGCAACAAGAAAAAAAAATCAAGTTACTAAGTTCATAATATTGCTACAAAGTTTTCTCAAAATGTAAAGAGTAGTCGTGGCAGGATTATTGCATAAAATACTCATAAGTATTAGCCGAGATTTTCTGTTTTGCATAATATAATATTACATAAGAGCTGCGAGTTTATTTTAATGATATCAACTATTCATAAGGAAATAGGGAAACTTGGGAACTTTAATAATAACGGAAGGAAAGTGATGTGTGATTGTATAAACATTTATTTTGATGAGACTATATGGGGAAAAAGGGTTTATTATATCAAATATTCGAGACTCGGTTTAACTCAGCATCAGCATAGATCGGCGTTCACATATTATGCATAAGTTTTTAAAAATGTTGAATGTACATACAGTCGCATATTTTGGTTGAAAAAAATAAAGTTGGGAGATATTTTTGAGTGGGACGAAGAGGAAAGAGAGGAGGACGACACACTCTTGCTGGCTTCTTCTGAGATGTACCATGATAACTACGTATGTATACCTCACCACAGGCTGCTTATGAAGATGATCATGATGATGATAATGATGTAAAGGAATTACGAAAGAGAAACGAAGCTCCTACCAAAAAATCTCTCTAGCCAGTAATCATTGCATTTTTCAATGCTGTACGAACAAGTGAAAAGATTCCTACTTGCATTGACTGTGTTGTGCCAGTACTTTGCAAACATAGGGAAAACAGAATGGACGGCTAGTAGTCCGAATTTTCTTACTTGGAACATGTGGTAACTCTGCTGCTTTAGAGCTGATTATGTACATGCCAATTATTGATTTTTATGCATTGCCATTGCAAAGAAAATATGTATTGTTTCATATTTTTCTGTACTGATTTATTCAAAAAGCGTTGATGATGATGTATCCTCCTCAGTCAGCAAAATTAATGTAGAAGATTGTATGAAAGGGGAGCAATGAACACTTGTCCCCTAGACATGATCCACGAGCTGGTTCGTAGCAAATGCACGCATTGCAGACCGATGAATCCAATCCGAGGCCAGAAAATGGAAAGGTCAGACGGAGAAAGAAAGGAATGTCAGAGAGGAAGGACCTGTCATTAAAAGTGGAGCTTATGGTTGGTATTGAAAATTAAAATATTTTTTTATTCCAATAAAACATCACAAGTTTAAATAACCATTAATTTCACTACTGTAATTATATATTGTGGTGAATTTGATGTATTTACCCAAATAGAAAATACTGTACTACCATTTCTACAAATGAGCGTTATTGTGCTCATGATTGATTTATCATGACCTATTTGGAACACAATGTTATAAAAGTTTGAGATAGTATATTAAGCCATTTCATAGTGAATGCTTTTGAAATCAAACCCAACCCGAATTTCGTCTGAGTCCTGAGGATTAATTTCAACGAACGAATATTTTCATATTGTCGAGAAAATCCAAAGTAATAGAAAAACATGCATACTAGGTATATGTGGCGTATGTTAACCGACATTCCGACCGTATTTTAAAAAACTGGAATTGTAATGCCTCATAATAATGCGAAAGGAGGGATAATATGTCGTGATGACGATGATAGTCCAAAAGCTAGAAGAAAAAACTCGCAGAACCGCCCAACGTATTACACATATTATTACCATTATACATACTTACCTCCTATATGTTTGGGAAAAATCGTTTAAAAGTGCTGAAAAGTGTATTATTTAAGACATTTATATTATCGTATCATTCTACTCATATTTTAAATATATTACTCAATTTTGAGATCAAGCACAAAACTCATGCTCGTTGCATTCAAATATTTAAAGTTTAAACAAATGACTCATCGAATCAGGAATGGAATTCATACACAAACATTTGCGAACAAATTCTGAATTATGAAATGAGTCAAAGAATTAAAACCTCCTATTAATCGCAAACAAATACAAGTGTATTTCATATACAACTTGACCATACATGAAATTAGTAACCTAAAACTCATTAACACTGATAGGCGATCACGATGATATCATACTTTTGCTAAACTTTACGTGCAATAATAATAATCTTTGATACTTAAAAACCTAATGTTCAAAGCAGTACTAGATAATATGATATCGCTATAAGCGCAAGAACCTGAAAAGTAAAAATTCCATTTATTCAGTGTGTGAGCTTGAGAGATGCTGTATTAACATGGTCCACACCATATATAAAATGTATTCCTTTTATTTTGTCGTCGGGGCTCGAAAGCTTTCGCAAAAAAATTCTTTTCTTCTAGAAATGTACACGGAAGCTACCATGTCATCATTCACATATTGCTTGAACATGTCTGCACAGAAAGTGATGCTGCAATGTTCGGGAAGTCAGTGTACTCCGCACACGCTCCACTCCAGTCAGTGTATTTTCGCAGGAGTAGGTAATAGCTGCTCCTCCGATGAATAGCAGCAGCAGCAATAGTTTCATTTAAACCTTTTAAAAAATCAATGGAAGATGGGATAAAGCTTTGAAGGAGAAATAAGTGTGCATATAGATAGGATTGGTTTGAAACAGAAAGAAATTTCTTTACACATGCACACACAATTAAGAGAGAAATGTATCATCATCTCCGAGCTGCATAACCCTTATTTCTCATTATATACATTTCATGCAAAATATATCTTCGTCACCGTCGGCACTGGTAAATGGTCGAGCAGTGTTACGAGAATTATATACTGCTTTGCACACGGCACACACACAGACACATCAGACTGGACTATTTTTTGTGGGATGGTTGAATGGATGAATATACGTATGCATGAGTGTATGGTGGCGGTAGTGGCGACGATGATGATGATGATGCTGGTAGAAACGGAAGATTGGAAAGAAATCAGTAACCCATCTCACTCCGAAAGAGTTGGCACTTTGGCACTTTTTCACCCGGTCCCCCAACAACAACCAACAATCAATTTACCGGGGCTGAGTAAAAAAGTACTAAACTACTTTTGGTTGTTTTTTTTTGTTTTTTGCTGTGTCCATTTTTTGCAGAATATTGTGCTGCCACTCTGTCAACATTTGCATATCTCTCGACGTTTAAATATATAAATTCTTTGTTCTAATTTAAAAATCTGTTCCTGTCTATTCCAGCAAAAAAAGTAAAAAATTGTCTTCATCAGTGAACTAGCTTTTTCTTTATTTAGCCATTCTCTCGAACATAGTTCCAATTTTAGTTGTAAAAACAGCCGACCTTTTGTCTTCCTATCAAAATCAAGCGGTGTGACTGTGACATTAATTTTATTGTACATGAGTTACTCAAAACATGCAAAATATATGAGACGAACATGGAAAAGAAAGACAGCAACAAGTCAACTTGAAATCAAAAGTAGCAAAAAATGTTACACCACCTCTGTGTCTACTTCTTAGCCGATCAAAGTTGGACAGTTGGTGAACAGAAAAGCAAAAAGAATATCAATGTTTGCAACAGGTAATACTAATTGGATTCAGTTGTTGCTTCTTCTTCATCTGCCGCTCAATCAAAATTGCAGAGAAAAAGTCTCACATTATTGGACTAACTATTGCAGATACATGTACATAGATCATCAGTAAAAGAGTGGTCATGTAAAAACATTTATCTGTACAAAATTCAATGTAGTAGCATTGTGATTGATAGTTTGTCAACAGCCACAACAACAAAAATTTTTTTCTTTGTTTTTGTACTACTTGTTTCAAATTACGAACTTGTGATTGCACTGACTGTGTTTTTACTGTTGAATGTTGTTCCAAGAAAAATCCCTCGTTTTTAGTCTTAATTATGAATTAAACATGCGACTCGAGAAAAAAAACAGCGATCGTTTCTACGTTTTTAGTCGTTCTTTAAAAATTAAATTGTAGTGCGAACAAGGTAGATGTTTTTAATTTTTATTATTTTCATTTATTATTACCATTTATGATTTATTAACTTTTATGTTACTTACTCAAACCTTTCCCTTTACACAATGCTAACATATTCCAGTACAAAAAGTATACTTTACCTATAAAAATTTTTTTTCAAGAAACATGAGCTTGTCTCACAAACACAATTAGAATCGCACCAAAGAAGGAGATTGAATCCAAAGTGATTTTTTGTGAAAGTTGTACCATCGTCGCGAAACTTTTAATCATCATCATCATAAACAGCAACAGCACTGCCAAAATATTGTTTTTTTTAACTTTTTTTCAAAAAATGGCTTGACGTTTGAATACGACACAATTACCTATGTCAAATTTTTACGGAAAACAAAAAGCTGATGTAAGGAAAACTACAATGTTGATGTTTTCAAAAGAAAATGCTTATGGAAGCACGCAATGCGGGTCATAAACTACATAAATACTGGTTTGAGCAGTAATAATAATTGGTGCTTATACTTCATTCATTCATTTATAGGCAATTGAAATAAACTGACGACTCCATGCTATTTGTTGAGCATTGTTACATGGAAATGAAATCGTAATTAAAACATATCATTGCTAATGGTACTGTCTTCATTAATGCCACAGTAGCAAATTTATCGTTAAAAACGAAAGTGTCTTATTTACTGTGCAAATAGTAAGCAAAACAAAATAATATAGTAATTATAATGATATATAGGGAAAAATACACTGCAGCTGGGTTCTCGTGCAAGTTGAAATGTTTGGAAGGGAAATTTTGCTTGAAAAAAAAAATCTCTCAGAAATAGCGCAAATATAAGAGGAGAGAAGGAGCTCTAAACAATATACATCTATACGAGCAACTAGCCCAAGTAGAAAATCTGATATCGATGATGATATTTCTAAAATCCTTTAAATTTACTCTTGTATAAATGAGTGAGATAGATGGTGAAGAGCATGTGAGCCACTTGGAAACACAAGTAGAAAATTTCAGTTTCTAAATTCATCTAGTTGCTTGCGCCTTAAAAGAGAGAAGGAGAGAGGTACACATGTACAGTTTTTTAAAACCAAGTACATTTCTTCCTTTCAGAATATTTTCAGACTCTCAAATTAGCAAACAAGGCAGATATAATCCTTTTTCAGAGGATAAATCGTAGCAATACTTGCCTTCTTCTTGCTAAATGCAGAGTTATATGGCACAGCGTTGATACTGCTGCTGACACCAGTCTTTTCTTGAAACGAGCTGTTTTAAAAAATAGAAGAGATTGTGACTTGCTTTCCGTCGTTATACTCTCTCCACCATTAGCGGTTAGTGATAGTAAATTCGACTAAAAGTACAATCTTTTCGGTGTCTTAATGCATTCATAAAAAACTTGAGAACGAGAGAATAGGTATGCATGATGATAGAATGATGATATCATGGCGATTTTTTCATCTTCATTGGTGCAACAAAGCATCCATATCTTGCTAGGGAAAACAAAACCATTAGGAAATTTTCACTATGAGTAGAGGAAGCGAAACAGTTAACTGGCCCATTTCTTACGATGTCACTGATATTTTCGTACCATTTTTATCGTAATTATACTTTTTACTCCTCTGTCCATGGCACGGTTTCATGTTTCATCCAAATTTGGAGTATACATGCGCCAAGGGCACCCACTGCCACTATATTGACTTTTCTACCGGATTAGCAAACACTAATGGCGTAGTCTCTTTTAGTTCAACTATCGGTAAATTTTACTGCATAGCATAGAAAAATTGATACAACGTCCAGCAATAATAATTTTAATTACGACTGCAGTGATTGTGATTGATGATGATGCATCACTGTTCAGCTCTGTATATTATTGGGTTTATTATGTGCTTAAGTTTGCACTGTTTCAGTTTCTCTGCCTATTTTACAAATACATGACATGGTTGACTAAAATAAATTGGCTTGTAGTAAAAGCGGTGGTGAATTGTAACCATGTGATTCGAGTCAGTCGTCACCCACGCACATATTATTCACTCAGAGTTATTGGAACAGGAAAATATTTACAAGCTTCTTTACGATCCAATCCAAACAAAGTCACAAGTCACCAGAAAATCCTTCTCTTTATCTACTCTTTTTCACTGATGACGATGCGATGTGATGATCATATGAAACTAATGGTTGCATGCATATTGTGGGGAGGTTTGCACGAGTGTGTAACTGAGTCATTTTTTAAGATACGTGCTTGTCTGTCAGTCCATTGAGCATAAGCAAGTGGTTAAGGAAGAAACCATAGCAAATAAGGTTGCTTAATATTTCTTCTTCTCCGTTTTGTTTGTCTGCCTGATCAAGAATTTTTTTATCAGTGACTTTTAAAAATTGTCCCCTTAAAATTGACCAAGTACTGGTCACTTGATGTGAGAGTCAACAGAGTAAATTTTTATGCATTACTTTTATTTCCACCACCACTTACCAACACCTCCGCTTGCTTGCCGGGTCTTCTTCATTTGGGATAAAACAGAAAAGCTTTTTGAGCCTTTAAGTATGTAATACGTGTGCATGTAGACTGTATGCATTACCATTTACCAAGGGATGACACCATTTAAGAACATTGAAACTTTTCAATGTGTATCTTATCATAATTCTTCCTTGTGTCTTGCGTCAATGACTATGGTTATACTTAAGCAGATTAATGTGCATCACGCAATGTGCTATTGTAGCTAGTGTATTTTACGTTTTGCTTTTGCTACAGCTAATGTCCGAATTAGTAGCTCAGCCATAAAATCTAATGTACACACAAGGAGCTTATCGCATAGAGACAATTATGCACACCACTTGACTCGACGATGATGACTCACTGACTGACGTGTCAATCCGGAAAATAAGAAAAAAGATTGACAGCGGCATTCTTTCTTGATAATGAGACTGTTGTTATGTCATAACTATACTACTTTCTTCCATTTTTCATTGCTCCACAATGTACATAGTCTAGCTCGTTTTATTCCCTCGTCCCATGGATGCGGATGACGAGATTTGGTGAAACTTTATTTTTAAGTTTTGTAATTTAAAAAGATAAAGAGCTAATGAAGCTTTTTCTGTAAGGTTGGTTGGATTGGAAATAAGTAGCATCAAATTCAAACAAAGTCGCCATTTAACAGAAAAACGATTTTAAAACAAATCATAAATAAAGGGGAAACGCATTGGTGTTTGAGGAGAAAAGTACGCTTAAAGCATTAATATTGTTTTTTTTTTTGCTTTTAGTGCACAACACAAGTCTTTAATTTCTTGTCAAATGTCTCAGGAGTACATGGTTAGAGTCAGTGAATACAGACGATATGTAAAGAATACATGACAAAACAGGATAAGACATTAATTTAAGGAAAGATTAATGTAACTATTGTCACTCCTGTCATGAGTGAGACCAATTAAATATTGAGAGAAATACAATAAAGGGAAAGCAGAGATGCACAAAATACTTTATGGGGAAAAGAAGTATGCATCGAAGTATTGAAGAATGCCACAAATTGGCCGTTCCGTCTTTCCTTGCACATCTTCTTTCCTCCTCGAAAAACATCAGCTAAACACAGAAAAATATTGAAAGAGAGAAACGCCATCACATCGTCGTCGTCTCACACGAGCAGTGCTCCTTTCTCGACACCTAAACCTCGTTAAAAGATCCTCTCTTTTGTATGACCAAATTTTCTAAACCAAATTGTATAGTCTCTCGGCTAACAAGAAAGACGATGAAGAGCCTCATCATTATCGTGTCCATATCTTCAGTATATTAGATCACTGTGTGCAAAATGCAGTTATAAGCCATGTAAAAAATTATACACAAGCTGCGAGGCAAACGCCGCCGCCGCCGCTGTTCTGCCTGAAATAAGCAGGAATGCGGGTGGCTCTCACTTTATTTGTGATACTCGATACTCAAGAAGTCTCGCCAGGTCTCTTCCCTTTTCTATGTGTGTATGCATGTCTATCTTTCTCGCTTACATGAGCTTGATGTAGTAGTACAGATTTAACACTAAATTATTTTCTTGCAATGCCGCAACGCCATCACCTTATCATTATTATATTTTATCAATACGACATTGCACTCTAATGTCGATTTCTTTCTGAAACTAAGCGCAAAGTATTTCCTGTCGTTTCTCAAACTTGATAAAAAATCGTTTCTTGCTATGCTCATGCAAGACGATGATGCTGATGATGGTGACATGGCACGCAAGACAAAGTCAAGTAAATATTCTACTAAATTTCACGTGCACTTTTATATCCCACTACCGGTTCCCGTTTATTTTTCTCCCTTTCTGTGCATTACTACACACCTGCCTCTGTGAATTTTTACCAAGTATTGGATTAGCGGTAGCGGTAGTAGTAGGAACCTTTTCATTCATATAAAGTGCATTGGTGACACAGTCATCATCACTATCACCATCTGGGAAAGTACTTGTTTCGATAAAGGGAGATAGTACAGGGAATATGAAATGGGTGATGGAGTGAGTGAGAGAGAGAGAGAGAGAGAGAAGGAGCGGGGGGAAAGGGAAGAAAAAAAAGAGAGAGAAAAAGCAACCACCGAAAATAATATATCGGTATGGTAGTAGCATACCAGATAGCATGGGATATCATGCATGCATGCATGCATGCACGCATACCAACAAACAAGAAGTGAAACATAGTAAGTGCTTGTTCTACTACCACTGCCACTGATCATGATGGTGTTGATGATGATGATGAGCAAAAGCGACATGCTAAAATATTTTTCAGTGTATTTTTAGCTCACTCTCTCTCTCACTCAATATTCTCGTACTTTTTTCCCTCAGTAAATCCGAACTGAACTGACTGGCGATGATGATCACCATGATGATGAGGATGATGGTAGTGGTGGTGGTGGTGGTGGTAGTAGTGTGCGCCTGTTGTTGCATTCGACAAGTGCCGAAGTCATGGATAACGACAACTTTGTAAAAAGTGGGCTTTGCTCACGTTCTTTTTCGTGCTCCTCACTAGGAATATTATGCAAGTTTTACCAGTTTATTTCGCTTTTTGCCACAAACACCACTCTACTCCTTCCACTGCTCATTTTTTTCAATACAAGACAGCCTAATGCAATGCCGTTTAAAATGGCGGTGTTCTTATGCCAGCAATACGACTATGCAAATTGGATAAACATTTTGAGAACAAGCATTTTAAAAACTCATAAAAAGTCTCAACTAAGGAGCAAAAAGTTTTAAAGCGAGTACAATACGATGTAAAATTACGCTACATAGTTTCTTGTGTCTGCAATAAGAGAACTGAACTAACAACACAAGTCAGTTTATTCACTTCCACATAGTCTGTAAAGTTAAAGTTTAAAAAAAATGCTTAGAGTAATTTTAGTTGCATCCTTTTCTCAGATGAGATAAAGTTCTCTTTAAACAAAGCGCACTGCCGCTTATCTGTATTAAGTAGAATGGTTGCAATTACAGCTTCTCTTTTTAATGCACGTACGTTTAATGCAAAACGTTGCCATGATTTCCAGAAAAAGAATGAGGAATTAACATGGCCAAAATAATGAAGAATATGTGACGTTTACTTCATTTTTAAACATTTTATCCATTATTCTTCAAACTCTTCCTTCTGTATTCTCACGCTTCCTTTCCCTGTGGTATGCTGCTTGTTGACGTTCCATGTTACCTTTCCATTTATCCGATTACTGTTGACAATTTTCATCAAAAAATGGGTGCCGCTTGGAAATAATATACAACATACAAGCTGATATACTGCAACAATATTTTGTTTGTCGTCTTTTGCCGGCATTTCGAAATATATGCAACGCATGCAATGCGAATTCGGGTAGACGAATGGACCGGTTATGTTTCATCTTGATGTAAATGTCTTTGTAACGTTGAGCTGATGGAAGTTGTAGACTTTTTGGCAAGGAACACGTACACGTTTCCATTATCTTCTCTTAGGCAATGTAGAAGACCATCATCCATCACTACCACAGACACTCTTCGTTATTATTATACGTACTTACAAAGTTAACCACTTGGATTAGCTGGTAAATGTCTGAGGCACAAAAGAGGCGATGATGATGGCGATGA
>JAHZMZ010004885.1:0-13464 GCA_027743805.1 Lepidocyrtoides sp. E14
CATGAGTGTCATGTCAAGTCACCCTTGTAAAAATCATGAAAAATAATATCATCAGTATCAAGCATAACATTTTGGCATCAGTTCTACAAGGAGGCCGACATGCGATGTAATGTTCCCCATCAATTGTACTACGCTTTCTTTTTCTACCTTTACGTCACATGATGCTACAGCTAATCTATCAAAAACTGTTAGTTTTAATGGAAACGAAGTATTAATTACTGAAATACTTGGAATAGGAATTAGTAGGTAATTTATTACAGCAACCGTAACGATGTTTTAGTTTTGAGAGACTTATTTTTAAAAAACAGCAAACTGATAGGATATTGAAAGGGAGGCTTGATATGCTAAGCAAAGTTACAACGGTTTTCAATGAAAACACATGTTATATAAGCAGTGTAGTCAGGACTGTCCTTCAGTATTAATGACAGCCTTAAACGAAACGCTTTCTTTGTAATTTAGAGAAGATAATAGTAATAATTTTAGAACTTCATCTGGCTTTCATGTTATTTATGTGGTATATTAAAATTAAAATGAGTGTATGTAGCAAACAGTGTGACTCTAGTTGTGAGTCAGAATTTCTGACTGATAAAACCTAGCAGTCCATTAACTTTTTTTTTACAGTGCAGTTTGCTCTGTTTTCTACGCTTGAATCATACACTAATGCAAAGAATGTCTGCTCTAGAAACACGACTGCTAAAAATATTAGAACGACGAGACCGCTATAAAATAATTTAATAGTATACTGATCATGCCCTTCATTACTGCCTTTTTGCATCATGAGTTTGGTTCATGATACGCACTCGTAGTAATACTATCAGTTTCCTTTAAAGTTCAAATAAAGGCTTTGATATTAAACGGCTATGCATTTATTTTGAAGGAGAATGACCAGTCAAGAGTAACAGAATGAATTTAGAAAACGTCTGGGGTTGTTCATGCTTAAGTCAAAATGAATATAAAAAAAATTCAGTACAGTTTTATTACCAACGCCGTTGCTAAAAGTGAAAGGAGCAAGATCTTTGTTTAGGAATGATCCCAGTTTACTCTATAATATGCATTAAAATATGTGCCAGCTGTTCTAGTACTTTTATTACTCTCAACTTTCACCAATAATCTTCCATTACATTATTCACCCTCTCTTTAGTTGCTGCTATGTATAAAAATAAGGCAAAAAGGAGAACAAGTAGTGAAAGTTAGTAGTAAAAGACAGAGAAGAGGAACAGTATAATAAAAAGAAATATTATAAAAGCGTATGGATCCCATCTGCAAAAAAAACATGTACATACATACTACATAGCATAATAATATACAGAATGACATCATCTTATCTGATTACGCGATAGAAAAACCAACCACTTTACCCTTCTCATACATAATATTGAAACGGATAAAAAAAGGAGAAGACGTTGCATTCGGATTGCACGCATTGCATTACGTACCGTATTACACTTCCACTTCCTCTGCCTTATTCTAGTAGACAGCCAAGTCAAAGCTAACAGTAGTGGTGTTTTCTAGTTGCATATTTTCTGTTCCAGTAAATGGGTCTCAAATTGTACAAAATCTGTGCATGTGGGTGTAACGGAATCTGAAACTAAGAAAAATTTGCTTTAGTATGTACATGAATGTGTATAATGGACAATTTGCTTGCATGGGTACTACTGTAATGTCTCTATTTGTGCTGTATAATAGCTTACAAACATCAATTCCCAGTCTATTTCGATAAACCAAATTGTATTGCAAGTTTTCGCTGCAACTTTAGATTTTAAAAGGAAAATCAGCATTTTGCATTTATTTGCAGTGAAGACGAGTACATAACAGAAAAAAACATTGCAATACTGTTTTTCTAATTGACACCAAGGAAAAACAGGCGTTTTTCCGAGAAATGCACATAGAAACAGTTCAATTTTCATTTTAGAGGAAGATAAGCGTGAATGTAAAAGTCGTTGGGATGAGCGAATGCCTTTTCTCAAGATAGAATTTATTTCCGGTTTCTTTTTGAATCATTTTGCTTCTTCTGCTACCAGCATCGCCAGTCCTGCTCTTACATATAGACGATTTGACATCGATAAGCTCGTAACTTATTACTCAGATTCATCTTTAATCTTTTTAAGGAAGAGAAGCCCAACTGTAACCATTTTATTCTTTTACGCTGGACTGAACATGTTCTATGTTGATCCTCTTATCATTATCATCATCATCATCAGCCCTGCTTGCTGGGAAAAGTTTTTGGGTGCAGTGCAGTAGATAAACGACTTCTATTGATGATGATGGTGATTCCATGAAAGTTACTGCAGCACATATTTAGTACATATGCATTATGCAGATTGAAAATAGTTGGTCGTCATTATAATCGACAATCAAAAGTTTTTATTTGAGTTTCTTCATTCTCTTTTGGTATAATCGTTATCATTACTTCCCTTATTGATAGATATGGTAATGATGATATGATGCTGCCGCTTAAACTGATCTCTTTGCATGTGAGAGTAACTACTGCACCCTTTTCCATCAAAGTTTGGTATAATGTTGGAGGAGGAAGTTCCACAAGAAACGGAAATGAAAGACAGACAGGATGAACAAAGTAAGAACAAAAGAGCAGTCAGACGGTTCCTTTTCTTTCACTTCATCTGTCTGTGCATACTTCCTTGAGCAATGCCGTGTAACCACAAAAAGATGAAGTGCTCACATTTCCCTTTTCTGTGTGTAGGTAGTTTCGAATCACTACTGCCAACTGACAATATATTACTATTAATATTTCCATGAAAATGGATACGCAAAGTTTGTGCATATGGCTATTACTGACAAACAAAGTAAGTTATTTGGAGAAAAATAGATCATCCTCTTTTATACATTGTTTTTGTTCGAAGGACTGAGTAAATTGAGATCCGAGGGTTGAGGTCCTTCTGAAAAAAATGAAGCAAAACTTGGTAGTCAGTCCTTTTCTGACAGCAACCACACGTTTTTGTGGGAGTAGTAATAATGCTTCAGTAACTTTGTCTGGGTGAAAAAAAAGTGTTGTAATTGTAGTTCACAAGCCAATGACGCCAAATCTTTAGCTTTTGGCTTTTTACACATTTTTTTACACATGTACAAAGCCAAAAGTTAGATGAAATAAAAAACTGAAGAAATGAAAGTTGAAAAGTTGGTGTCGCATGATGTGAGGTTTGTTTGGTTGGGCTAGTGAACCAGCTTGACTACTAAACACAAATCTTAGAGATAATCTTGCAGAGCAAAAAAAGGACTTGATAGCCTCATTTATCAAGAAAAATGTTCCTTCATGTAAAATGATTACAACACTACATTGTGTCGCGTTTGCTAGCTACCGGGAAAAAATAATGTTCTTTTTTAGCAACAAACGAGAAATCCTTATTTTAGCGAGCGTCTCATATTGCCCACTTCCGGATATCCTAGTTATTTTTAGTATCTCATCTACAAACTACACTTTTCATTTCATTTCTTTATTTTGTCATGATTTTATCCTTGTCCGCTGTATCGGGGACACATGTAGCCAGGATATTAAATATTGAAGTCGAAAATAGAAATTTGAGAAAAGGGAACAGCAGTTGTGCAAGTAGTGAAACGAAATGGATGCATAAACCGTGTTTTCCATTGCTGCCATTGTAAGTTTTTTGAAAATTGACATAGCGATTAGGTATCAGGATGAACGAAGGAAATTATATTTCCTCCTTTACCCCTCATCACTTTCACTTGTTGTGGTAGAGTGAGTTATTTGTACACGTAAATTGATTGCTTCCTGTTCCCAGTGGTCGAGTGGTGCTAATGACTACACAGCGATAAAATATACTGGTGGGAAAGCGGTGGTAAGTGGAATGGTCGTGTTGATGTCAGATAATATAGCTACTTCAGCTGAAATCTGAAGCTTATTTAAGATTAGTTTTCGTAGCTTTAAATGGCTTGCGCTACTAAATTATATGTAAGTCATAATACAGTTGCAAAAGTTTCTTTTTTTTCAAAAATCCAACACTTTTTTAGCATCACATTTCAGAGAGGATACTACTTGGTGTCACTGAACTAGGCATAATAATATGTAAAAAGACGAGAAACTAATTCAGAAATTAAAATGCTTTAACTTAAAATAAGACAAACGTTTTATGAGCTACAAAGTGCGTGTTTCCTTTAAATGCGTGGGATAATGATCAAATTTTGGTGCGATTATAGAAACAAATATGTGCAGTTTCCTAAGCGTCGGCAACAAAGGAAACATCATCACAAGCAACAATTCCAAGAGACAGTAAAGACGACATTTTGCTCTGCTGACGTTGCTTTAGTTGTTAGTATGCATTAAATTAACTTAAATAGAATATTTAAGCAACTTGGTTTTATTGCCCTGTATAAATTCCATGATAGTGACAATAATGTGGAGACAAACATGGGGGTGGACATTCGAAGCAGACTGATATTTTCTTTGTTCTCATTTGTCTACACAAAAAAATCATTAAAATAAGCGTTTCCACAAAATAATAACTATACTGTGAAAAACACCAAAGTGAAATGTGTACAAAATTGCTAACAGTTAGTATTCAAGTTCAGCTTAAATATATAGCTAGTAGCTATTGTCCATTTTCTCCAATGACATTTTCTAAAATGAATACATTCAGTGTGGTCATTTGGACACTCACTGGAATGAATGATTATTGCAGTAATAGAAACAACATGGAAAAAGCAATTTCAGCTTGAAATAAATATATAAATGTATTCATAAATGCATACTATATGCAAGCATTAAACCTCAGCAAAAACTCCACAAAAGCTATGGAACAGCATATTATATAATTCTCGGGAATAATGCCATTTCACTAGAGAATAAGTGGAGAAAAGCTGTTTAGCCTCAGAGGTTATTCTCATTGTTCCAAGTGAACTGGTTAAAGACAATGGGCGCATCATTATTCTTTGGCTTTTCCCTGCACCGCATTCTTAAAATGTGAATTTATGGCAACAGACCTCCTAAAACTTTCTTCCTTTCCAGTAACCGGGAAACCTAATATGGAAACACTACACGAAAAATTCAGATGCATGTCCAATGTTTCCCATGAATACAATTTTTCCGACCCTGTTTACTTTTAAATACTTTTGTTGTTGTGTTGGCGACGCTGTTTAGTGCTAGTCATTGTTTTCCTGGTTGATTGTACTTAAATGAGTGAGCAAACATCCCATTTTGTGTACATATTGCACAATGTCTTTGTACAATCATTTAAATATTATGGTATAGTGCCAGTGATGGTGGTGGTGATAGTAGCAGTCGTGGTAAAATAAGAAGTAAGCATATGGCTATATGTTCTATTAACTCTTCTTGTCTACATTCTTGCATTAATCGTACAAGACAAGAATTCATTATTTTCAAGCCATTAACTTGTACTTTGGAGAAACGGAAATTAAAAATACAGGACAGTAGACAAAATATTATATTCATGTACTTATATGTCCCTTTATATTTATTTTATTTCATGCTCTAGATTGAATGCTGTAGCAAAAAAATGAACATTATTTGTCGGCTGGTGCTTTATTGTCCCGTGTCTGATAAGCCATTAGTAACGTATGCACGAAAGCATTGGTTATATATACGTGTTTGCATGAATAAAGAAAAAAAATTGCAATTGGAAGTTTTTGGCAATCTAATATTTTCTAAGTAGAACACCAATACCACCCAAAAAAGAAGAAAGCGTGCACTTCTGATGAAGATGAAATTCAATTGCATCACATTGGAATTTAATATGATGATACTGACATTTCAACCGCTTACTTACCAACTTCACCGTGTACCGTTTGCCCTTTCACATGGAATGTTTTTACTTTGATTTTGTTGGAACTTTTTACTGTGGAAAGTGTGCAGCAGTGTCATGTAAATTCTGGTTATATGTCTGTTCCGAAAGGAGACAAGAGTAAATGACTTTGCCAAAGAGTCATGTTGATTTTCTTGGCCGATTTGTTGTTCAGAGTAAGTGAACAGAAAACAATCCGTTTTTCTTTCACAGCCTTGGTCACAGACACTTTATGAGTGTATATAACGGATTGAGCAATAACAACAGAAGAAATATGTCTCATCGTATTTCAGTAACACATTATTTAGAAGTGGCCTGGTGTATATAAAGTTGTTCTGCTATGCACCCTAATAATTCATGTCTTCCCATGTTATTCTGATGACACTGGACAGAGTAATTCAAGTGCGAAATCGGACTGTAAATTGTCAGTATGGCGACACCATGTATTAGCCAACTGGATGAAAAATTTCTCGGTAAAAAAGATATAATGGTGATGATGAGCGATTGGAAGGTCTTAAAAATAAATGGAGAGAGAAGCTTTGAATGTGATGAGACGATCATGTTTTGACCCTTGTCTTGTGCATAGCTTGTTGTGTGTAGATAGCACTACTGTTATACAGCTGCTGTCGTAAAATATTGGTTGGAATTTGTTTGAAAAGGAGAGAATTTTGGACAGGCAATCTTGAGTACAGACAAGTTGGTCGGTTCTTCTTTCGTGTGGGCGTGATCGTCTCCTTACACAGTGATTTTTCATGGACGAGAAAATCAAATCATTTGGGGCAATTAGTTTTTCTGGCGATACTGATTTGCTATGTTGTGTGCTATCGTGCAACTGGGGTTTTAGATCCGCAACCCCAAACACCACACACACGACAACCAGTTTTCCAGAGAATGCCAATGCAAAGTTGTGGCCAACTTTTTAACTTCGTACTTATGGGAGTACAACGACAAATGTAAGAAGAAAGGAAAAGTAGGTATGCAATTTAAGCAGCAGTAGCACCAGTACATCACATAAACAATACGAAAAAGTTATATGAGTTGTGGGAGTGCATGCAAGTTTTTGTTTATGCTATTATATAATTTGCCAACAGTGTAATATATATGCCGTAATTGAGGTACAATTTGGCTGAAACCCTGTACAAAATCCTTCCCTGCCAAGATGTACTTACTGTAATTAATGTGAAGTCGTTTGCAAGGAATGCCATAGTAGACAAAAGCAGCGGCTATTACAACCGTAAATTTTGTATTCTCAGCGGACCATTATCATTGCCTTTAATACACGATATCGAGTCATAAAATTAAAACTTTTTCGTTCCTTGCTAAGTTTTCTTAAATATTTCATTTAGTTTTTTTTTTTTTGAAATTACTCCAGACATACAAAGAATATACATACTACAATAAACTATTTAATATTAAAAAAGACTTACTATTCTTGTTCAACATGAAACTTTACAGGACGTACTTATTTTCAACTTCTTTTTTTAGTTCAATGAGAAAGCCTACGTTCATCTAGGTGGAAGTACATAAGTGTGTGCATGAAGATTTATGTGCACTGTCCAAAATCTCATGACAATGATGACGACAGTAGATTTTACGCTAGTATGTGATACTGGCAACGATAAAATGTAAATGAGATAGCTAGTGCTATTTTCCCGATTAATCTCCAACTACCACACCACTTGTGCAAATATATTGTGTGTGGAAAACAAGGGAAGAGTCTAGACATTAAAAATACCTAAATATTTTTTGGATGTTCAAAGTTATTGTTATAGCTATTTTGCTTAAACTAGATTTTACTGCTTTCTAAAAGTACCTAATTTTATACATGCTATACGTAGGAACTTTGAATACCGTTGTCTTTAAACAGACTCTTTCGTAGGAGGATGGAGAACATCAAAGGATACAATGTTGTATTGGCTACATACATACATCTATGTGTACAGAAGTGCACATAGTAAAAAAAAGTGCAAACGCATTTTCAGCGTGAAAAGATGACTGGAGAGGTCTGTTAAAAATGTAGACTTGGTGGGTTGAAACTAGAATTATGCTACTATGCAGTAGTGGTTTGGCAACCTTATGTGTTTTAGTTTTTAGTGTAAGCACACTGGCAAGCACTGATTGGCTGAGAAATCGATATTTTTGTCAAACAATCAAAATATATGAAGTCATCATGTCGAACATCATGTTATCATCCACTTGACCGCATGTTTTGTCCTACTCGTCTATTCCGATCATCCGGCTTTGACACGTAGTCCAACACGTCCACAACTAGAAAAACAAATAAATAGAATTGAAATGGCATAAAAAAATATTATTTCAATTCAACCAAAAAGTAAGATAATGAAGTGTTGTCCTAAAAATTTGATGTTTTTTTAGATTTCATAGTAAGACAAAAGCAAACGATTCACTTACGCATTCCCCGTTCCGCTTTTTTGGTAATTCTTGACGAAGAGGAAAGTGGAACTCCTGGATCCTGAAGATAGTACTCGTCAATTACGAGTCTCGGTTCTTGGGCTGATCCTTTGTTGAGCAATGCATAGACATGGAGTAAATTGGATGATGGTAATACCGGTGCTGCTGCTGATATTCCTGTTATCAAGGATGATGACGATGGAACAATGCGTGGTTGTTGATGTTGCTGTTGTTGAGCCAAGATTTTCTCATGTTGCTGCTGCTGCTGTACGACATGGTAAAATCTTGCCTTTTGCTGCTGCTGCTGTGAACTTAGACCGCCGTTTCCAGCTACTCCTCCTAAGAGACTTGGACTGCTTGCCAAAGCAATCGTCTTTAGATATTCTTCATCAACAGGAATGATGGGATTGAAACTCAATTTGCCCCTACCGCTACCGTCCCCATCCTCAAGGGGACACTCTAAACAGGACGCTACTGCTGATGCTTCCACACCAACTGCTGCTGGTGATAAGTGCGTTGTTAGCAGAGCAAACAACAACAAATAGCACACCAGCAGCATTTTTATACTTTGTTTACCCACTAGATTTCCCTCTATATTTTATTTTTATTTTAAATCAAATACACAAAAAAAATTTTGGTCAGCTTACAGCTTTCACCTAATTGACTTACTATTTTTAATTTTTCCACACAAAATCACAAAAATTTTGTGTCAAAAATATTAATGACGGTTGTGGGCTTTACAGCACCTTGCAGTTGTTTACTCACACTGGGAGGAATCGGTGTGAAAACCAAATTTCAAACTGCGTCTTATATATACCCCCACAAGGTAATCAAATAACGATTTTGTGGTAAGAATACAAATAAGATCAATGCAATGCGAAAATAGAAGGATTCATCCATCCACTTAAGTATTTACGTGTAGAAAACAGAGTGTGGTAAAATAGACCATTAAATTTGTTTTGTCTCTTGACAAGCAAGGAAGGACGAAAAATACAATTTTAGTGCACAATATTTTCAGCCATGCTAGTGATCAATGAGGCAAATTGATTTCAATACTAGGATGTATCTATGTACATATTACTATTTACCCTCTAAAATAATAAGGTAACAAAGTTGTACTCGCGAAAATAAAAAAAAAATCTTTCGAAATTGAATGCATCCAAGGGTTCATTTCGTATTGGTTTGGTACACAGGACACACAACACATGCTTTGCACCTGTACAGATCCACCAATAAGTTTTTCATTCAGTTAGCAATCTACTACTGCCACCATAGACTGCTTCTTCAATTTCCCAGTTCTCCTTTTTTTGGTGTTTTAAAAAATCGTAAAATTGAATTGAATTGCATAACACTTTTTGCATAGTAATGAAATGACATGTCATAATATACATACCTACTCGAACAATAGGTCTGGATGACAATGATTTCAAATACCAGTTGCCCTTTATTGCATAAATAACTCTCTTTTTTCTATTTTCCTTTCCTTAAGAATTCAGGCTATTTACAGTAGGAATTTAGTAGAATTCTATTGTAAAATTGGTGAAAAGAGATTTCCACTGAGGCACAAACCTACATCGTTAAGTAGATTGCTTCGTGTGCGTAGGTGTTGTTAAAAATTCCTCAAGTCATTACCACCCCGATTTTTAGCCATTGGTGAGCATGAGAATGACAAAGGTGAAGACTTTTTTGAGAATTAAATGAGACTTGACAACTGAATTCCAAACAAAAGAAGCACATTTCAGGTACTGCTATCACCTCATATTTTGTATACATATTTTACGAGAAAAAGTCCCTCTCTATGGGATCATAATTTAGAAATAAATAAATTACATATACAGTCCCTTTCATAGTATTTGTGCGGGTACACTTACTCAAACTAGAGAACTACCATTTAACTTTTCGCTTCCTATGGAATAGCAAAAACATGAAAAAACAGACCTCTTAAATTGAAAGAATGAAATTGAAACCTGTCGACTTGTAGTTTTTCCATGGCTACTATCTTCGGCCTGTTTACAGTGAGCACTGAGCGGTGTAAACTGGGCTATCTGTTTTGAGTAATAATATCAAATGGAAGAATAATGGCACGAGTGGTGTGCAACAAACAACAAAGACCGAGGTACTTGACTAAGTAAATACAACAGACGTATGTAACTTGGCAATTGGCATCGTTGAATACATTATGCATAGTATTATCTAAATAGGTATATGTTTTTATATTATGCCCTGTTGACTTGGCTTCCACGTGGAAACAAGATTGAGTTCAGTGAGGTGAAGTTCATTGAGGGTTGGAAAATAAGGGACACGGTAACTTGGAAGCTTATAGTACTTTCGGTGTCCAGGTTGGGTCGTCGTGCTGATGATATTGAGAGCTGATCCCCATTCAAAATGAAGTTGAGACTGGAGAGGAAAGATTCACATACGTGAGTTGGTAAATATCTGACGCATATTATTACGAACGTACGTAGCCACATTTATTCTCAATCGCTTTCACGGCTCATGGCATCAACTCAAGTATTGTAAGAACGTGTAGAGTCTCTTGGGCAATACTTCAATTCGCGAAGAAAATAACCCTTTCCCATTTAATTTTACATCTTCCAAAATGAGATTCGAAAGGAGGCTAAAGAAAAAACATTTGAAAAAAAAATATTCTTTCTTTTTCCCTTCATTTGTATATCCGCTTTTCTCAGTTTTCTTGTTTCTGATTAGAGTAATGTATGTCTATGGATAGGACATCAATTTTTGTGTACTACTGAGAAGCTTAAATTTTAAAATGCTTTCAGAACACACATTTGTGATTTCATTTTTTTATTAAGCCACTAAAAACCTTATTCGACAGATTTTTTATAATTAAAAATTAAATAGGTGGCACAATCATAGTTTTAAAGACCTCCGTTACATCGCCGTGATTTTATAAGTTTTTAACAGTATTTTAAAACGAATTAAATAAATAAACGTTGTGTACCTGTCCGCCATTTAAATATGAAACTCGTTTTTACCCATAATCACTGGATATTTTTACAGAAATAAACTAAGCCTATAAGGTAATACGAAAACTAGTTTGCCGTTTCCTATTTTTCTGTGGACTTAACTTTGAGGACTATTTTCCCGTGCAATGTATTTAGGTAGACTATTTTTCTACAATACCAAATTACGGCAATAGGAGAATGGTTTTGTTCCTTATTCTGTGCTTGCATATTTGGAATACTCTGCAAAATAACAGATTAAATTCCGCCATTTTCCTATTACTATTCTCCCATTACCTACATAATCTTAACAAGTTATCAGTTAAAGATCAACTGGACATTTATTTAATAATTTAAATTTTGTTGTTTCATTAATAAAATAAAAATATTTTGGCCCAAAATTGGTCCATAATACAATAGAACTACAAAATCAGTCCATCTATAAAAACAGGCAGTCTAAAAAATAGTCTGCAAAATTTAGTCTACGGAAAAATAGTCCTAGTCCTAGACATCCGTATCTTCAATTGGTTTAATAGAAAACGTAATTCGAAATCATGAAGGAGCAACATTATTTGTCCCTCCAGTAAAAAAAATCTATTTTTGTTTATTAGAATTTCTATTATCACCAAAAACATAAAAAGTGAAAGCATATTATTCAATTTTGATGAAGGTGCATGCAAATATACACTTAATTGATAGAATGCAAGGCTCTTTAAACGCAAACCAGGCTAACCACGCAACTGAGCCACTTGCACGCTGGCAGGCATTCATAATAATTGAACACAAACTTAGATTTTTTGGGGAAAACGTTTGCTTCTTTTGGAAAATGAAAGCAGTAAGCAGCATCTATGCTTTTGAGAAACAAATTGTACTCACACTGTGTGGCTTGCATTTATGGTATTAAGGTTAGCAGGAGAAGTTGAGGATTTGCTCACAAGATGAAGCTAATGCTGTTCCCACCAACTTTGTTTCAAAGGAGAGAAATTACATACTACGTGTCTTTCCACGCGGACTCGAGCCGTGTCGCTCAATCTTTTAAAGTATCGCTTTTCATGAAAAATCCTGGCTTGTGGTACTCATAGTAGCTGGTTACCTGTAGTAAATGTATTAAATATATCCAAAGCTTTAACTATACTTAACAATTGCAATTTGCAAAGACAATGCAATTGCAACATAATACGGGTCGGGTAGCAGCGATCGCTTGCCATTTGCCCATGCCCACCTGTCTTCATTTTGACTACTTATGGACCAACCTACTTCCAACATCATCTCAACTCTATGCCCATCCATAAGACTACACGTGTAATAGCAAATATTTCGTTTTTGTAAGTTTAAATACAAAAGACCATTAAAATAACTTTTCGAGAAGAAGCTGACGCACGGCTATTTGTTGTTTGTCTTTCGGTGTTCATGGTGATGATGATGGCCGTCTACGTGTCACTAGTACCAAAAGATGCATGACAGAATTTATCTGAAAGTTGTAACTGGTGCATTAACACGTAAAAAATTATTTTGTTGAGGTGGAAGCCTGTTCATTCTAGAAAAATTGAGGATATCACAGCTAAAAGATTAATAACTGTTTTGAGTTTGAGTAAAGTGGATGCATCCATCTTCATTTGTCATTCTTTTTTTTAAAAAAGAAAAATTCTTGAGTAATTTATACTAATTTTGTTTCACCTAAACAACCTGCAACGCCATGCCGATACAGCTATCTAGCGATTCCACTGATTTTGACGTCTTTAACTTTGAAAATGACACTCTGAGCAAAGAGTTGCTCTTAACTGTGCATGCGATCTCCACGGATGACTCTATTGAGTCAGAACGCAATGGTTTACTTAAAAAGAAAATTAATTACCAGTTTCATCCCCAGTCAGACGGAATATTACGGTTAGTATTTTTACTTTCTATTTACCTAGACACTGTAAATAAAACTCCATGGCTAATTCACACATGGATAGTTGTTAATCTGGTCTACCATTTTCATCTTCCTTAGGAAAATCAGTGTGCAGTTCAAATTTTATAATAACTGCAAGTACGTGGACGTTGTCATTACTGGCAAGGCTCTGGAAACGATTCATGACATTTTCTTTTGGGATTTGGAAAAAGTTACTGAAGCTCTCCGACTGGAGATAGATATAACGGCAGACATAGGCAAACCTGACGTTATTCCTGCAGCAACATTTAGAATTGAAAGTACGAAATTATAAGAATATTCATGAAACATTAAGAGAATGATTAATTTCTTATCCGAGTTTCCTTTTCAGATTTTAAAAAAAAGGATGAAATGTATTTCGAAAAGATGGCCCTTGTATTTC